>QJSC01020463.1:3228602-3252685 GCA_003697955.1 Calidris pygmaea | reverse complement strand
ATCCCTCGGGAAGGGGATGCGCCGCTTCCCTGCCCCCTCCCCCCCCCCCCGCTCCCTCTTTTCCCTCGGCAGCCCCTCGGGGGGCAGATACGGTGGGGCGGGCAAGGTGTGTGTGTGTGTGTGTGACTTCAGTTGGGGTTTTTTCCCGGGGTGTGGGAGGGGGGTTGGAGTCCCGGCGAGCCCCCCCCCCGGCGTGGGCCGGTGCGGTGCGGTGCGGTGCGGTGCGGTGGGAGGGAGGGCGGGCGGGCGAGCGGGGCGGGCGGTGTGGTGGCCCCGCCGTCGGGGCGGATTGGGCCGGGTGGCATCAGCCAAGGGCGGGACGGCGAGGATTGGCCCGGGCTGGGTCAGGAGCTGTGGGCTGCTGTAAACACAAGGCCGACACGCTCCCGGGGGGCCGTGGGGTGACCGGCAGTAACCCTGGGGGAAACTCAGCCTACTTCTTGGTGTTTTTTTTTTTTTTCTTTTTTTAAATTTTTTTTTTTTTTTTTTTTTTTTAATTCCCTTTCTCTTTTGTGCACCGTCAGCCGGTTGCGGCTCTGCCGTGGCGAGCTGCCCAGCCGATGGCTGCGGGGGAGGGAAAAGGGGAAGGGGGAGGGAAGTTTGTGGCAAGTCCCCACTCGCCCTCGGCAACCAAGCATCGCCAAGCATCGCCCCCCCCCCCCGGCCAGAGCTGCTTCTGAGCCCGAGCAGATGGGGCTCGGACCCCCTTGTGTGACCCAGCATGGTGGGGGGGGGGGGCGGATTGTGGGCACCCAACCGTCTTGGGGTACGTGCCACAGTCCTGCTGTGGGCCACGGTGGCCACGTGGCATAGCGCTGGCCCACCTTGGCCACCGGGGGAGGGTGGCTGCTGGGCTCTCCCCAGATGAGAGGTCCCTCTGGGGCAGGGCTACTGAGGCTACTTAGCCGGGCATTAGGCAAATGCCACCCACTCTATCCATCTGGCGTGCAGGGCCATCTCCTCCACGTGCTCTCCTGGGACTTTGTCCCCCCCACAGCCTCCCCCCTGTTCCCCTGGAGGTCCCCACAGCCTTCCTGGGCTTCTGGCCCCTCTTTGGAGGGTCAGCAGCTGGTTTCTCGCTGCGGTGGCCCACCCATGGCTCGGTGCAGAGCTGGCTCCCAGCCCTGCTGCTGGGCAGTGGGACCACAGCCCTCCCTGGGGGCACCATCCCTGGTCCCTCTTGAGAGTCCTGGGCTGGGTGCACTGGGTTCCTTGCAGCTGTGGTCACTGCATCCCCTGCTCTGGGGAGGGGGATTGCAGCTGGAACCTGGTCCCCACTCCTTCAAAGACCACACTGGCATCTCATGCGTGTTGTCTCCCAGAGCCAGAAGATGCAGCAAACCCTCCACCTGGATGCTGACAGCCAGCAGCTTCGGCTCCAGCCCTCCCTCGCCTGGGTCTGAACAAGCAGGCACTTGTTTTCCTGTCCTCTCCAACCCAGCAGGGCCGGCTGGCGTGTTAACCCTTCCCTCCCCTCCCCTTCCCCGCAGGGTGGGGAGATCCCCAGCGAAGCGGAGTTGGGGTGCACTGGGACCGCCACCCGAGTTCACCGATTACACAGGAAACGGGGGGATAATGAACCCAGAAACGGGAACCACGCGTGAAACACGAGGCAACGAGCTCCAAATGCTGAGCTGGCGCTGCTGAAGGGCTCGATAGCACTTGGAGAACATATTTTGGGCAGGGGATTTAATAACAGCCTTTAACGAAGAGGGAGAGGCCCGAGAGATCTGAGTTGCACTCTCATAAAATTCAGGCAGAGGGATCATTAACTTTATTTTTAGGCTCGGCTGAATAATCAGGAGGTTGGGAGACGTGGCCTTCTCCGTTTCACTCGTTTTAGGAGCGGCCGCGCTGGCGGAGCTGGGATCCAAAACGCACCGGATTATCGGCAGCAAACGCCACCTCTGTCACCTCCAGGGACCCTACTTGTGTCACCGGAGCGTTCCCACAGCTCAAGGGCAGCCACACATCCCATTCCCTGGGCTGGCCGTGCACCTCCAAGGTGGAAGAAGCCCAGACCTTCCTCCCCCATCACCCTCCTCTCCCTCGATGCCCCGGTTCGCAGCGCCCAGGCTCTGGCTTTCCCACCCGGAGGGCTTTTCCCGCAGCTGAAGACCCAAGGATGGAAGGAGATGGCTGTTCAAGGAGATGGAACTAGATGATCTTTAAGGTTGCTTCCAACCCAAACCATTCTATGATTCTGTGGCTGTGGCAGGGAAAGGAGGCTGGCTTGGCCACCCTCAGGTGGCCAAGTTGCTGCATCAACAAGGCCACCCCCATGGAGCAAGCTGGTGCCACGCAGAGTTGGGCTTGTGCCACCGGAGCGTTCCTACAGCTCAAGGGAAGCCACACACCCCATTCCCCAGGCTGGCTGAGCACCTCCAAGGTGGAAGAAGCCCAGACCTTCCTCCCCCATCACCCTCCTCTCCCTCGATGCCCCGGTTCGCAGTGCCCAGGCTCTGGTTTCCCACCCAGAGGGCTTTTCCAACAGCTGGAAACCCAAGCATGGGCCAATTTTGCCGAGGAATTCAGGCTGCTGGCTGTAAGGGGATGGCTGTGCCAAGGAAAGGGGGCTGGCTGGGCCACCCCCAGGGTGGTCAAGTTGCTGCAAACAAGGACTATCCCCACGGCGCAAGCTGGTGCCACGCAGAGATGGGTTTTTCACCGCTCAGAGGAGAGGGGAAGCCAACCACGTGAACATCAAATTAAAGCCAGATCTGGCACGCAGTGGGGAGGGGGATTTCCCCTTTTTTTTTTTTTTTTCCTTCCCGAGAGCTGAGACCTCATCCCTCTCTCTCCCAGGAGGAGAAAAAAAAAATAAAATTTCCCCCTCCCGGCTGGGGGTGAAGGAACCCGCCTGACGCGGCGGTGGCCGGGGAGACGGGGCTGCCGGTATTACGTGTTATGCTGCATGTCATATCCCGCAGCCGCAAGGCTCTGGCGAGAGGCCCCGGCTGGAATTAACCTGCAGTAACCCCGCGGAGCAAGGGCAGCCTTGCCGGGGTGTGCCGCCCCGGCTGCGCTGGAGTATGAAAGCCATTATAATCCGCTCATTCACGGCGCTTAAAGAGCCAGTTTTTCTTTTTTTTTTTTTTTTTTTTTAATCTTTTTTTTCTTATTTTCCCCCCCCCTCCCTTCCTTGGTTCTGGAAGGGAAAGAGGGTTTGGGAATGGGAGCACATAGCGTTCTCCATCCCCACGGAGCACGGCGTGCTGTACCGGACCCGGCCCGTTGTGTATCCTCAATCCGACAAGGTTTTTAAAGTAACATTTTTATTATGAACAAATAAAATTTCAGATCAGCATAACCAGATGTCTGTTTCCATATTAGTAGAAATTATTTCAAAAAGGTTGTTTTGTTGGTTGTTGGTTTGTTGGTTGTTTTTTGTTGGTGGTTTTTTTGTTTTTTTTTTTTTTCCAGTACACAAAACAGAGATACTACTATGCAGAAATCCCTAAGCTGTGAAAAATTCGTATCCTACTCACATTTCAACAGTGACAGAGCTCAGACAATGTGCAGATTCAACTTTTCCAACCCTTCCCCTCGAACAACCCAACGCTCGGAACGTCTGCCCTTCAGCCAATACCAGCGGGGCTGGGAAAACGGTCTTTGGAAAACAAAAACCAGTCCATGCTTCTGCCAGCAGCGGTGTGTGTCCACCCCCCCCTCCTCGGCAGCCAGCCCCAGCACACACACCCCCGTCACAGATGGGGAAACTGAGGCACGGAGAGTTGCGTTTTGTTGGTTTGTTTTTCTTTCGTTTTTTGTTGTTTGTTTGTTTTTTTTTTTTTAAGTGACTTTTTGTCCCAAATCACGCAGCGAGCGAGTAGCGAAGCTGGGAACGGGTCCCAGGAGAACGAGGTCCCGCTGCTGCCTCCTCTGCTTCCACCCTCCCACAGCCTCCTTTAAGCTAGACATACAGACAACGCGTCCAGGATACAAACGTGCCACCAAAAAATATATATATATATTTATAGGTAGGTGTATATATATATATATTTAATCTCAAACAAAGTTCTACTTAAAGTGTTGTATCTGTTTCTTAGTCTAACAAAAATTCTAACTCAAATACATTCAAAATCACCTGCACCCACAGTTCAATGTAGGCAATTAAATAATTAAGAAACCCCTCGAATGTTCATAATTCAGCAAAAAGGAAAAAAAAAAAGAAGAAAAAAAGTATGGCAAATAGCTGTCAATACTCCTATGTATATTAAAGAAAGATTTAAGGCACCCAGAGATATTTGCCAATCTACCTTTAAAGTGACTGGGCAAACACCAGGACTGTTTGGTTACTGCTCCTCAGCTTCCACCGCAATTCCAGATTCTGGACCCAAAAATCAGCACTTGAAATTTGAAAGGAACCCTTGCTGTCAAACCCTGCTTTTCTCCGCTGAGAGGGTGTGAAATATTGCAGTGTGTCACGGCACGCTTCCCCACCCTCGGGTATGTCCCACGACACGTCTTAAAGGGCACCAGGAGCAAGGAAATCATTCCCCTCGCCTTGTCCCCCTTTGTCTCCTGTCCTGGAGCACCAAGGATCTCCTGACACCAGCAAATGAAAGGTTCCCTGCTCCGTTCCTCCCTGTGGTGTTTCTCAGATGGAGACCCCATGGCTCCCGACGGCTCAAAACCCCGAGGGGTCCCCACTGCTGAGCAAGAACAAGGCCACGGCGGCGGCAGGAAGGGGAAAGGAGAGGAGGAGGACTTCTTTTTGTCTGAGTAACGAGCGTGCTCTTGGTGAGGAGAACATCTCAGAGCTGCCCTGGGCTCCTGGCGAGTCCCACGGCGGCAGGAGAAAGCAAAGCTCCCGTGAAAGCTTACCAGGGGCTGCTGCGTGGCAGAGCCCAGGCGAGGAAGTTGGGGTCTGCTCTGTCTCTGCCCTCCCCGGCCCCTGCCCCACGACGGGGTGGGGGGCACGCTGCAAAACCCCCCCCAACTCCAACAACATCACCTCGCTCTGGCCAACCTCTTGTGCTTTCCTCCAGCTCCCGATTTGATGCATTTAAGCAACGAAAAACAACACTATTGCTACAACTAATAGTAATAATAATAATAAAAAAATTAATAATAACGGGGAGAGTTAAGGGGGGGGGATAAAAAGCACGTTCAGCCCAGTGAGGGGCTCGAGGTCACGACGCCCGGAACCTAACCCGAACTCTCGGCAACTTGCAGGAAACAACACCCACAAGGACTTTCTCTCTCTTTTTTTTTTTTTTTTTTCCTCTTTTTTTTTTCTTCCCTGCCCCCCCCCCCCTTTCCCCAGCCCACCCTCTGGCTGCGTGACATAAGTGACCTTTCTGCAGGACCAGCCACCCTTGCCGGCGCCGGAGCGAGGTGGCCCCAGATGGCTCGCCGAGGGGCAAGCCAAGGGACTAACAAGGACCTGCTCTCGCCTCCCTCCTTCCCACTCCCTCGAGAGGAGCCGGGGAATGGAAAATCACCCCAGGTGGACCCACCCAGGGCAGGGAAGCCCAGAGGTGACCCACGCCAGTGGCAGTGTCACCCCTTCTGAGGTCCTGACTCTCCCTCGAGCCCCTCGCGATGCCTGGCCCCGTGTGGGTGTTTCTCAGGCACTTGTTAATCAACCGAGCGGAGCCCCTGGAGATGGAGAAACCTGCTCCTGAGGACACCTTCACCCCTCTCTACCCCTGCAGCTGCTCCCAGGGGGCAGAGGCAAGGACACCAGGACATCTCCGGGCCACCCAGCGGGGACCCTGTTTCTCCAGCACGTAAAGCAACTTGAACTCAGCGGTGGAGGCTTTGGTTTACATCCTTCTCCCCCTTCCCTGCCCTCTACATTTTGGCAAAGTCCTGTTTTGCTGGCAAAAAAAAAAATTAAGAAAAAAAAAAAAAATCTCAGCGGCGGTGGCGAACAAAACCACCCCGGGGCTGGTGCCACCCCATGGCACCCCCCCGATCTGTCCCCCTCCTCGCTGTGGCTCTCCCGGGGGGTGGCACAGAGCCCCATGGAGCCTTCAGTCCCTGGTGGCACAGCAGGCAGTGCAGGGAGGGTGGCTGTGACACCAGAGGGAGGAGGTAATAAGGCCACCAAGGCTCCCCCCTCCAGTGCCTGCTGCTGCCACCAGTGTCCACCCCACCCCAAGCCACTGGTGGCCCTGGCCAGAGCTCTGAGAGAGTCTGGGGGCTATCCTCTCCCCACCCAGAGAGGCTGTGCGGTGGGGAGCCAGGGGAGAAGGCTTCCCAAGAGACATCCTGGAAAGAGACAACTCTCTTTCCGATGGCGAGGGAAGGGGACGGGGCTGCTTTTCCCTGGGGGTTCAGCCACGCCACGTCCGTCAGCAGCCCTTGAGAAAGGTGGGGAGGGACAGAGGAAGGAATTTTTGGGGGGGGGAAGGCAAGGTGGTGGGGAGAAGGTCACTGACTTTGGCTCAACTCTTCAGCTGGCTGGTACAGGCTTCCCTTAAAACTCCAAAAAAGACCTCCCCCCGGGGCTGCTTCCTACCAGCTCCTCTGCTGGGGAGAGACCGGGACGACGTGAAGCGGGAGATGGGATAAGAGGGGCCGGAGAGAAAGAACGGGGAGGAAAAGGAGAGGAGGGAAAGGGGCGGCCTCGGGTTATAAAGGCAGAGTCCTAGATCTTAAATACATCACGTAAAATACAGCGTGGGGAGGCGAGGAGGGGGGCGGGGGTTAAAACTCAATTATCATTATCTTAAGCAAACTGGTAGCATTATTCAGTAGTTAGTAAACAGAACATTAAACCTTTGTCCAGCGTGTTTGGAGGGGTCAGGAAGGGAGAAAGGGAGGGAAAAAAAAAAAAAAAAAAAAGGAGGAAGGAGAGGTGTGGATGTGTGTGTGAAGGACAGCAGGAACTCAGCCGCTCTTGTGACTCCCATCTCCAGTCCGCATTTTCCGGGCCAGGATGACCTCCTTGGAGACCTTCTTGCGATCGCTGGCCAGCCCCAGGAGGCACATGAGGTCGATGAAGGCTGTGGTTAAATTGAAGCGCCAGCCGAACTCACTGGTGGAGTAGTCGTAGGGGAAGGTGTGGTGGTAGTTGTGGAAGCCTTCTCCTGCAAAACACCACCGGGGGAGAGGATATTGCAGAGCTCCAGGTGACGGCCCCTGTACCTTGGCCCAAAGCACCACATTCCTCAAACAGCCTCTGGATTCAAGCCAGGCTCCTCTCAGCTGAATTACACCTCTCTACAACCCACCCCATCTCATCTGGGCATGGTCTAGCGTGCCCAGGCTGGCCCAAATGAGGCAACGACAGTCATAGAGGACCTATGGGGCTTTAGAGGAAAAGAAGTGTGTGGCGAGGAACCGAGACAGGCCCTGGCTCACTGACTGCCCCAAAACACCAGGGGAATCCTAACGGCTTTTCCTCTGCCACCTCGAGAAACCTTCTAGTATTGGTTGAGCCACCAGCCCAACAAGCCAGACCAGTCCATACTCCCACACCACCAGCAGTCCTAATCCAAAGGGCATTTCCAGATGGGAATCATGCAGACAGACTTCTAGTAAGCAATCTACCCCTGTCACCCTCTGCTCGGGACACTGTCAAGCCTGGCTTCAGTGCTCATCCCTTCAACGGCATCCCCTGGACTCCCGCTCCTACCCCTTCCCCGGGTCTCTGCAGCTCAAATCCCTCCCTGCTGAAAACCCAGGAGCAGGAAACCCTTTGGTGGTGGGAATGAGTGCAGCCTCAGTGACGTACAAACGTGTGAACCAGCTTGAGGATCTGGGCTTGGGAGAACAGGTCAGGGCAAACGCTGACCCTGGGGTGTACTTTCCTAGGTCCCCGGAATTTCAGGAAAAACACAGGAGATGATGGAGCTTGCCTCATCCTTCCCCCCACCCCCCCCAAAACCCCCAGCTGCCCTGCAAACACGCGCATCTGCAGGCGTTCGGAGTTGACAAATCTAAAGAGAGATAAGCAGAGGCTGCGGCACACACTGGTTTTCCAGCCCAGAGAACGGGGCAGAAGGACCTTGGAGCAGGGTAAATAAAATATTGCTATCGAGATAAGGAGGTGCTAAGTGTAGCAGAGTCCTTCCCAGCCTGGAGAGAGGCTGGGGGGGAGCTGATAACCCCACTGCCCTTGTGTACTCAACTGGCCCGCCTGGGAAACACCCCCAGGTGGCAAAGGCCGGTGGGGAAAGGCACAGGGGGACCTGGGGACACCCGGAATCATGGAAGCAGCTACAGCCCCAAGGACAGTCCCCGCTCTACAGTCTACCCCACAGCAGAAGACAGGGATGCTGAACGTACCTAGGGCCCCCAGGCTGACCAGGGGGTTCTCCCGTGGGTTGATGTTCTGATCGTACGGCCGGTTGCCGAACATGTGGGCAGCACTGTTGACTAGCCAAGTGGCATTGAGCCCTATGGTGTAGCGCAGGA
The DNA here is from genome assembly GCA_003697955.1 of Calidris pygmaea. Lineage (NCBI taxonomy): Eukaryota > Metazoa > Chordata > Aves > Charadriiformes > Scolopacidae > Calidris > Calidris pygmaea. The sequence continues at coordinate 3,244,315 of QJSC01020463.1, read as the reverse complement.
TGGCTGGAATGAAGAAGCTGATGACGATGGATTCGTCCCAGTAGTACCAGGGCACCAGAGTGGGCAGCGCGAAGCACAGCAACACCACCGAGGGCTTGTAGTATCTAGAGAGGAAGGGGACCAGGAGGAAAGGGCTCAGTGGGCAGAGGCAGGACATGAAGGCTTGGTTCTGTCCTCCCTTTGGAGGAGTCACACTCAGCTTTACAGGGGGGAAAAAAAAAAATATCAAGAAATACCTCACCCCTGAGCACCCCTGCATCTTTTGTCCTGGATGTGCAGAAGCCACACCTGAAGACTCCCAAGTCTTACCACCGGGCAAGAGACTCAAACTAAAGTCCAGCTCTCCCCGTCTCAATCTAACACGTGCACAAAGCAACGTCCCCACCACCACGAGAAACCAGCTGCTGCTTTTGGCCTCAAATGCCACTTCCTTCCCAGCTATGTTGGTCCCCACAAAGGCAACTCCATGCTTGCAGAGTCCCACAGAACACCAACAAGTGCCAGCAAGGGACACCTACGCCACCAAAGAGATGAGCATGTGGGGTCTTTCAAACCAGAGGGATGGGAGTAGAGGAAGCTGAACCACTCTGATGACCCACAAGAAAAGTCCCAGGCACAAAAAGGAGGGAAGCCATAAACCTTGCTTGGTTCGTTTGGGACCGAACTAGGGACCTCCTGGGTGAGGGACCTTCTAGTGACCTCTTGAACTATATGGATTCAGCCCCCATCCCTGGAGCCCTGGTGACAGGCTTGCCTCCTCTGGGGATCAGTCCCAGTGTAGACCCAGACAGCTGAGAGATACCACATCCCAGAGGCACCAGTTAGTCAAGACTATCCTTCCCAGTTACTGTCTCTCTCATTTCCCCATTTTCACCACACTGTTTCCAGGAGACTGATGGGAGAAGAGCAGAGGCACGGCCTGGAAGGTGCACCACAACATCTCCAAGGATGGCCTGGAGGCATCCATGGGTGGGCTCTGGGCCAGCCAAAGCAGCAGCTGGGCTGTGGGCAGGCAGGTGTGGAGGTGCTTTGTGGTGAGAAGCTCAGCCCAATGCTGGCAAGATGCTAGAGGGTAGGCAGGCAAGAAAAAGGGGTGTGGGAGGGCGGGAGGTACCACTAGCTCCTAAATACTTCCTACAGGAGAGGCACAGCTCATTTATCATAGAATCATAGAATGGTTCAGGTTGGAAGGGACCCTAAAGATCATCAAGTTCCAACCCCCCTGCCCTGGGCAGGGACACCTCCCACCAGACCAGGTTGCTCAAATCTCTATCCAGCCTGGCCTTGAACCCCTCCAGGGATGGGGCAGCCACAGCTTCTCTGGGCAACCTGCTCCAGTGTCTCACCACCCTCACAGGAAAGAATTTCTTCCTAAAATCTCATCTAAATCTCCCCTCTTCCAGTTTAAAACCATTACCCCTCATCCTATGGCTCCCCTCCCTGATCAAGAGTCCCTCCCCATCTCTCCTGGAGCCCTGTTAGGGGGGGAGGCTATGGTTCATCTCACAGTTCATCCCACAGCAAAACCTCAGGCACACCAAAGATTCTCATGATGCCCTCAATCCCCTCACGCTCCATCAAAGGCGCTTGGGGTCTCCATTCCATTTGCGGGGTCCCTTCTCCATCCCACATGCCTCTGGGCTGGGCCACCACTCACCTCCGCTGGAACATCACCACTTTGTCAGCCTTTATGTCGCTCAGGTCCAGCTTCTGGCCCTTCTCTATGACGTCCGGGTGCTTGCGCACCAGCAGCCAGCCGATGTGGGAGAAGAAGAAGCCCCGCATGGCGTTGTGTGGGTCCGCGTCTGTCTCGGAGAACTTGTGATGGACGCGGTGGTCCCGGACCCACTCGTAGATGTCATTCTGCAAGGCAAGAGGAGTGGAGACTTAGGGGCAGGGCTGGAGATGGCCCCTTCAAATCAACAAAGACACCTAAATCCCATTGACCTGAACTTGCATCAGTCATTTTATCTTTCATTCGGGTTTGGGGTTTTAAAACAAAGTTTGGGTCTTCTTTGCTCAACCACTTCAGTTTTCTTTGAAATCTGCCTCTTCTCGGGGCCACCTGTTTTTTTATTTATTTATTAAATTTAATTGGCTGACTTGAGGCTGTGGTTTGCACGTCCTCTCCAGCATCACGGGCTCCCACTGGTCGGCCTGTCCCCCCACCCCTGCAATAGCTGGCCCTCACTGGCCGGTCTGTAGCCTCCCCCCTCTCACCCTCAGCTTTTGTTGGCCACTCATCCCCGTCCCTACACGGTGCCAGCTGGGATTGATCGACCTGCCCCTTCCCTTCGCCCCGACATTTTTTCCATGGGTCAACCTGCCTTGGCTTTTCCCGGGATTGCCAAATCAGATCTGTTTAACTTGGGAGCAATTTTTTTTAATCTTTTTTTTTTTTTTTCTCCTCTCCCCCATTGGAAATCAGTCTTAAAACTATGGCTCCTTTTTTACAAACAGAATAAACACATCATTTCAATGACAGTTTTCAAAAATAACCCCCCCCCCTCCAGCCCCATAACTGTTCTGTTTAAGCTGCAAAATCAATACAGTTTGGAAAATGTCAAAGCTTTCATCATTTGTATGAAGAAATGATTGTTTTGGCTAGTGTTAAGAATAGATTTTAATGAGCCTGTGCTCATTCCTTTATACCAAGGTTGTGATGTGCTTAAAGCCATGTATTACACCATTCATTAGAGGAGAGATCCAAGCACGCCCCTATTGCCTGTATTACACAAGAGGCTCCTTAATCTCCTGAGTACATAGGACTTTTCCTCAAAACACTTTGAAGGTAGGGAAGTGGCATAATCATCCCTATTTCTTGCCTGGAAAGACCGAGTGACTTATCCACACAGGGAGCCTGTAGCAGAGACACAACTCCTCAAGTCCACCTCAAGTGCCATAACCACGTCTCCTTCAGCTGAGATAAAATGATTTGCCCACAGGCCATGCAATAAGTCAACCATAGACATGGGCCCAGCATTCAACTCTCACTTTTTTTTCCAAATACTGGGAATTGCTGCTTTCCTCCCAGCCAAATCCTGAGCACCAACGAGTACCACCAACCCTCAGTGATGTCAGTCAGAACTTGGTTACTCAGGATTCCCCCAGAAGAGTGTGGGCCAAGGAGCCTTTCCTATCTGGTAAGCAAAGGAACACAACCAGTACCCATACTAAAAAGAGGTGATTCTTTGAGCACCTGGTCTGGTGGGAGGTGTCCCTGCCCAGGGCAGGGAGTTGGAACTGGATGATCTTTAAGGTCCCTTCCAACCCAAACCGTTCTATGATATGTTTCATCTGTGACCCAAAATCTCCTTCCTATTCCAGACCCTACACAGCATCAGGTAACACGAGAAAGCCCATCCTGAAAGCTGACAGACAGCTTGGGTTTGCAAATCTGAGGAAGCTTTCCCTGTCTCCTAGAAATCCTTCTGCTGGAGGGACAAATTTGGGAAGAGACCATGTACCACAGCTGGAGGGTGGCACCACCTCATCCACCACTCCCTGTGCACAAACACAAATCAGGCCTCTTGAAGCTGAAAAAGTCCATATTTTGACCCAGACTTTAAGGACATTATCTTTTCTACACATCTTATTTTGGGATCACCTCTAACTGCAACCCTCTCTGAAAATCAGGGCTTCCTGAGACCAGCAACCAAAGCTTGGGAGAACGCTTCCTTCTTTGGGAGTTTCCAGCTACAGGTTATAATCAGGAGAACTTCTGCTGTGCTACAACTGCCTGGTCTTGCAGGTAGAGGAGCTGATAAGGGGAAGAAGTCCCGAATTCTCTGAAATGACAAGTCACAAGTCTCTGAGCAGCCAACAGGCATTTTCTGGAGGACCTCAGATAAGATAATCAAGAGTCTCCTCTGGCCTTAAAAGTTACTGGTCTCGTCTTAGAGCTGCTGCCACTAACAGGAAAGAGATAAATTGAAAATAAACCTTCTCTTCATCTCATTAAAATTAACTATAAAAAAAAATCCACAGGGCATGGTACTGAATTTTCAGTAAAACTTTGGATTAGTTCCTATTGAAGCTGAAATATCTCTCTGTCTCTCATCTTTGTCTGTTCCCATCCCCTACAGCAACAGCTCAGCAAATTCTTTCCCCCTCTGCCCTATAACCCTGTGAAAGATGGTCTTTGTAGAGGACAAATACACAGCAACCCATCCCGTCCCCGTGCTGAGTGTTGGACCAGGAGGTGGAATTAGCAGCTTGGTCCTTCCTCCTCCGCAAAGATGCGGACATTAGGAAGATCCATAGTGTTTTAGAAAGTTTTTAGATGATTGGATATTAGGAAAAATTTTTACACTGACAGGGTTATTAAGCATTGGAAGAGGCTGCCCAGGGAAGTGGTGGAGTCACCATCCCTGGAGGTATTTAAAAGATGGGTGGATGTGGTGCTTAGAGATATGGCTCAGTGACGGTTTTTATCAGTGTTGGGTTGATGGTTGGACTAGATGATCTTGAGAGATCCAACCCAGGCAATTCTGATTCTGTGATTTGCCCACACCCTGTTCTGATTACGTGTCAATGAAGCGATACCCTCTGTGGCCACGCAAGGGGAAAAAGAAGATAACGTCTCCAAAATACCTGGTCCACTTGGACTTTCCCCCCTACCTGAGCTGGAGAATTATTTAGGGGCACACCACTGATACTTTTCTGCTCACCTTCTTCTAGCAGGAAGCGCTGCACCCTGTCACCCTCCCGAGCAGTTTCTACAGATGAGCAAGCCTGTAGGAAGTCCCTTCAAGTACAGCTGGAGGAACGTAGCATCCTCAGAGCTGCCTCACAGCAGCACACCCCAGAGACCACCAGGATCTTCCCGTGCCATGCCTATCTGGGCTTTCACTCTGACTTCTTCTAAAGGGCCATCTCTGCTATTTTCTACAGTCCCCAAGGACCTCCCAGTCGGTCTGTTTGCTTTGTGGACTGTGAAGTGCTCTTGCTGTGAGTGGTTGGGCAATATCCTGAGGTGCTTATCAGCCGCCTGCAGTCACTTGTGCCACTCTGAATGGGCACAGCCCTCTCGAAATATCACTGATCTGGGATGACTCTCTGGAAGCCACTGGTGTGACTTATAACAGGGTTATTCTCCTAAGTATCACTCTTCTGAACCAGAGAAGCTTCCCCTTAAACTGCGTAATTTCAACAAGTTCTTGGTCCTTCTGCAGCAGCAAATTCCATGGGCTGTGCAGATGTCCCCCCTCCTCCCCCTTATCAGCCCTGCAGCAAGAGGAGGGTGAGGCAACCCAAACACCAGGAGAGCACTTAGCACTTCATCACGTCTTTCACAGGACCTGGAGCAAGCAGAGGGAGACCACACCTCGAGGGAAGGGTACATTCCTGCTTTGGAGAGCTTTCCTACCCCTGATATTGTCCAACAGTCATAGAATGGTTGGAAGGGACCTCAGAGTTCCAACCCCCCTGCCCCGGGCAGGGACACCTCCCACTACACTAAGTTGCTCAAAGGCCCATCCAACCTGGTCTTGAACACCTCCAGGGACGGGGCAGCCACAGCTTCTCGGGGCAACCTCTTCCACTGTCTCACCACCCTCACAGCAAAGAATTTCTTCCTAGTATCTAATCTAAATCTCCCCTCTTTCAGTTTAAAACCATTACCTCTCATCCTCTCCCACCCAGTTGTCTCAGAGTCACCTTCTGATGAGACAAGGTGAAGACAATGAGATGGACTCTGGCACTGCTGTGTAAACTGGAAAGGGCAAGCTGTTTCTGAACAAGAGGTCACAGGACAGAGAAACCTCTCCATCAGCTTGTGCCCCCTACCTGAGACAGGGATTCCAGAGGAGAACTTAATTCTGAGGACCAGTGGCACACTGAGGAGGTGCTTACCTGGAAGGCCATGGAGTTTGCAATAGTCAGGAAGATCCGCAGGGGCAGCGTGGCTTTGTAGGACCGATGGCTCCAGAGGCGGTGAGATCCAGCTGTTATCCCCAGAGCGCTCACCAGGAAACACAGAACAGCTGGAGAGGAAAAGAAAGAGTTGGGGCAGTTAGAGCAAGTCAGCCTGCAGCAAAGTTTCAGGCAGAGCAACACAAAGGCAAAGGCTTCCCCAAAGCTGTACGAGCGAGAGAGGAACGCATGGAGACCACAGACTCGGACAATAAAAACCAATGCGAGAGTGCCCAAGCCACCACAGGCTTCCTAAGCAACGTGGGGCAAATCACTTCAGCTCTTCACCTCTGACAAGGGAGGAAGCTCCCCCTTACAAGACTTGTTGCAGAGGCAGACATTGGTGGGCCCAGTTGAGCTTCGAGGCTGCTTCATGAGTTCCCTCTCCACACAGGACATAAAGGGGCAAGGAACTCCTTGTCCCTCTGGCATCTAGTAAAAAAACCCACATCCCTCTCCCTCTGGATCTGCCCTGGTCTCTGTGTTCCCACATATCCTCCTGGGACCTCTGGAATTTAACCTGGGGTTCCAGCATCTTTAGGCCCTAGACCTAAAATGGAGAAAAGACCCCCAAGAGGGTCGGAGCAGCATCACATTAGGAAGCTGGGGCTAAGAAGAAAATTGGATCTGAAAATTAACTCTTTCTCTAGGAAGGAAGGGTCAGGAAGTTTGGCAGAAAGACGGAGGGCATTCAACAGTTGGTTTGCCCTCCAAGTTCACACCAAGAGGGAAGGGAGCACATCTCTGCAGAGATCCATCCTGCGGGAAGAGACACCTTCTTCCCAGTTCCCCTGGGGAAAACTCTTTCCTTGGTATAAGTTTTCAGATTTCAGTCAATTGGATATATCATTAACACAGCTCCTTATCCTCACACATGTAAATCTGTGGACAGGAATCGCTGGGATGCTTGACAATACCACTCAGCCCAGCCAAACGGCTCCAATCAAGCTGATCTTGAACCCAGAAAATAGACACTCTGCCAAAAACTTGCCTGGAATCAGAGATGTGAGGCACGCGCAAGGCACTGTCGCCCTGTTCTTTCATTCATAATAATCCAGGCTTTATTTCCTGTCATCTCCCGCTCCCTCTTCCTTCTGTCACCTCCTCTTCGTTTTTCTACATTCCACACCTAATCTCTTTCCCGCTAAAAGCCAGTCCCGGCTGATTTAACATCCTCTTCTGGCCCCTTAAACTTGAGTGAACCCTTCTCGCTCCCATCCTGCTGTACAACAGTGACCTTCCCCGTCTGCTGATCTTCACCCCACCTTCATCTTCTCCCTCGGCCTCCCCTGCAGTGCAAGCCTGGGACCAGCACATCTCTACGGTCCCTCAGAGAAGACAAGCGGTCACTGATTTATAGGTCATAGCTGCTTTATAGGGCATGAAAAGGGATGAAAACGCACGCAAACGCAGCAGGATCTGGCTTTTGGAAGAGGTGATGGAGCTGAGCAAAGCTCACGAAGCTGGCCAGACCTGGAAGGGTTGGTATGGAGGAGCAGGGCGTTTGGTTCAGGTCTCCTTTGGCCTCCCTGACAGCAAAGCACCTATGTTGGACACCTTAAAGGTCTCACCCAGCCCCGTGGTACTGACTTGAAAGTTATGAAGCAGCTCATGACCAGTTCCCCGTTGGTTTTAGATTTTAAGACTCATTTTAGGGCCACGAAGATGATCAGAGGGCTGGAGCACCTCTGCTATGAAGAGAGGCTGAGAGAGTTGGGGGTGTTCAACCGAGAGAAGAAAAGGCTCCAGGGAGACCTTAGAGCCCCTTCCAGTCCTTAAAGGGGCTCCAGGAGAGATGGGGAGGGACTCTTGATCAGGGAGGGGAGCAACAGGACGAGGAGGAATGGTTTTAAACTGGAAGAGGGGAAATTTAGATTAGATCTTAGGAAGGAATTCTTTGCTGTGAGGGTGGTAAGACACTGGAACAGGTTCCCCAGAGAAGCTGTGGCTGCCCCATCCCTGGAGGGGTTCAAGGCCAGGCTGGATGGGACTTGGAGCAACCTGGTCTGGTGGGAGGTGTCCCTGCCCAGGGCAGGGGGTTGGAACTCGATCTTGAAGGTCTCTTCCAACCCAAACCATTCTATGATTTTAAATCAGATTCCCCACAAATTCATACAGAAGAGCAAACATTGAAAAAGCACCTAAGATATGACTGATCTGCAGAACCTCTCTGGTTCAACACTGAGATTCAACAACAAAACCCGCTCCTGGATGTTTCAGACAGTGCCTACAAGCATCAGGAGCGTGACTCACCACCATTCTCCATGAAATATAAGCAGCTACACCCTGCAAACCGCATTTCATAAAACCTCTGGGCAACTTTATGCCCACGGTGCACACCTCAGTAGCTGAGACAGCTTTCCAAGGGCAACAAGCAGTTCATGGCAGAGCTGAGGAGCAGCATCAAGGAGTCTGGATTTAACCTCCAACCCCTAGAGACTCTACAAAAAACACCAGGCAGGGAGTCCATGATAAAGCACAGCAGTTTGCAAGGGATGTGTGGGGCAACGTGCAACCCAGCTCTCCACTGCGGGACAAGTAGGCATGAGTTAAGGGCACGCTGGGGACAGAAGTGCAATCTTTCATGATCTTCAAGAAAAGTAAATGCCAGGTCAGGCGAGCACAGGCCCTACTTATAGCCCTGAGTTCAAGCCTCCCTCTCTGGTGAATCCTCACGTGCTGATCGGGAATTTTTTTTGCAAAAAGAGGCCTCCAGGAAGATGTCTCTGGCTCCGGACTGTAGTGTTTAAGCCTTGCAAGAAGGAAGATCTGTATCTCTTTTATACAGGCAATTTCCAGAATTTGCCTGTGGGCATCCCCCTTGGGAAAAGATGACACCAGCAATGGAGACATATCCGCGAGCCCAAGGAATCACAAAAGAGATGGGTGGGGACACCGACAGACCCAGAAAACAAAAACCCAGTACTTGCTTTCGGGTAGCCTTGCCTGAAAGCTTTTGTTAAAAATTAGGGAAAGTACCCACTGCTTTTGGGTTCCCTGGCATAGAACAGTCACAGCCTTCATCCGAAGCCCAGGAACCTCAGCAGGGAGCACTGGCTTCTCCTGGAGCTGCGTCCCAGGTCACTACAATGGCCACAACTCTCTAATTAAAATCCCCTGTTGCCTTGTCTCTTGTCTATATCCAGAGGCTGTACTTTATCTAAGGAGCAGACACATTCTGTGGGAAAGGAGCTGATTTTCAGTCTACGTCTACATAGCACCCAGCCCCACAGAAACCCAAACCCTACCTGGGGACTATTAGCCCCATCAGCCACACCTAAGAGTTGTTGTAGTGACAGGATATAGACAATAAGATTAAAAAGCCTGGTGGAAAACAGATTCAGAGGGTTCATCCCCGCAAACAGGCACGATGACGATCATGGCATGGCCAGGGAATCAGCATCTCACGGGGGAGAAGAGAAGCTCCTCCAAGACCATCCACTGGGAATGAAATTGGAAAGAGAGCAGAGAAGGTGAAATAAAGTTTTCACAGATTGTCACAGCTGCCCTGTGATGCTGCCCCAAACTGAAGGACTTAGGGGCTTCATCAGCTGAGGTTTCCAGGTCATCTTCAACAACATGCTTTGAAGTACCCAAGTTCCAAAAGACTGGCAACTTACAGGTGATGCTCCCAATGACCCATTCAACTGGAATATGAAGAATTATGGCCATGGGCAGTAATATGCACTCAGTGCTCCAAAAATAAATCCCAAAACATTCCAGATTCAGTCATGTCTATATGACTCAGGAGCCTTTACTCCTTTAGGGCCCAGATTCAGACCTCAAGTTACGATGGGAAGCCAGGAATGTGCTATAGGCATTGTCACCTGCAGTCAACACCGCGGATGTTTACATGGAGAGGTGTCCTTGCTCCAGCAGGTGTCCTTGAGCTTCTGCTCAGTGCGAAGGAAAACTACAGCTCTGGACTGTTCCCTCCTTGTCTCCCAGTCCTTCTGGCCAGGTGGGTTGTGCTACTCTCAGAAGAAAGATACCGAGAGCGAGAAAACGTTTAGGCTGCATGAGGAACAGCGTTTGGGAGGAGCAGTAGGAGCTACTGTTGCTAAAACCCAACTTCCCTGTCTGGCAAAAATCAGAATTTCCCCTCCACGCTTGGAGGAGAAGCGGGCCACCTGCTACTTAAGCCTGGAGAGGACACTAGAGAGGTGTTCTCAGCAGTAGTCTTGATGGGAAAGTAACATAAAACTTCTGTAAGCGTTTTGCAGGACGCATCCCTCGGGAGTAGCACTGTCAGAGTTGCCTGAATTATCCAGCAAGATGCTCCTTGATCCAAAGATGATGCAGCAGCAAGAAAAAAAAAAACAAACAAAAGGTATCAGCCCACGTTTCGGCCACCAGTGGCATTGCAGGGAGCTGGGGGGCTGTTAGACCACTGCATCAAGAGGAACCGTCACCGTTTCATAGACACTGTTGGCCAAGCCAAGAGGGGTTAACACAAATATTGTTGAGCTGCTGCACCCCAGGGCCAGGAAGACAACCTGCAAATCGTGTTTCCAAGGAGGCTCGGAGCAGTTAGAGAAGAAGCTGCCAATCACCTTTGCATCCTTGCCCTTCCAGGCTCGGTCTCTATGCCGTTTGGCAAACGCCGTGAAACCTGCCCTGTGATCCCTGAAGAGACTGCGCAAGACTCTTGTCAAGCGCAGCGGAGAAGGCAGTAAATAAATAAAGAGGGGAGCTGGCTGGAAAGCCACAGGTCTTGTGGAGAGCCCTCGTTCTGGGGAGCTCTCACCTGATCAACAACCCCAGCTCGTCCTGGGCAGCTCCGTACCAGAAAGAGATCCGGGGATACAATGCACACAGCGACGCAGAACAGCAAACAATGATGAAGGCAGGGCCCCGGAGAGCTTGAGAGACAAAGAGGAATTAGCACACAGAGAAATGAAAACAAAAGGGGACACAGTCACCAACATAACTGGTTTCAGAGGGACGGGGACATCAAGGAGACGGCGGCCCGGGCGAAGAGGGTATAAGCAGGGGATTTGCTCTTTATAATAAAATATAGAAGGTCGATCAGCTGCCAGGCACTAGAAGCATCACAACAGCGAATGTCTGGGGCCATGTTAATTTTATATTCTATGTACACAGCCTAAGGAAGGCACGAGCTGAAAAACAAACAAGGAAACAAGGAAAAACCCCAGCTGTTCCAGAACTACGCTGGGAGAGCTGCTCTGCCATGAGCCCACGGTGTATCTCCAGGAGCAACAGAAGCCTCTGCTGCAATATCCTTGTGGGGAAAACGGGAACCGTAGCCCTCTCCCTGCTACCGGGAGATGCTGGGAAAATAATAGAAAGTCACCAAGACGACAGCCACGGATGTCTTGCGTGTGCTAAAGAAAGGTATGAACCAAGAAAAGGGCAGCGCAAGAAGGAGCAAGGAGCTCTGCTGACAATCCAGACCTGTGGAGGATCAAAGTATCCCAGCTCCAGTAAGCACTGGAGGAGAATGGACTATAGGGGAAAGCTCTGACTTGGCTCCAGGGTGCAGGGAAGGGTGGTCCTTCCCCAGAACAAGTGCCAGGGATGCAGGACAGGGAGCTCTGTGGAGCTACTCCAGCTTTGGTAAGGCAGGACAGATCTTCAGCCAGTCCAGAACAGTGCAGTTTCCTCAAATTCCATGTCCTTCTCCCATTCCCAGAGCATCTGTCACTCCAGAAGCCACCAAGGCATCTCGCAGTGCCTCACAGTGGCAGGGGAGCAACTGGCACTTCACATGGGAGTTGACTGAGGAAGGGGAGCAGAAGGGATGGTCATGAGGTAAAAGGCAAGGCAGGTTCCCAGGAAATGCCATGGGATGCCATACAGATATCCCAGACAGGCACCTGGTTGCAAAGACACTGCCTCAGAGACCATTTTGGGGTAAGGTGGGGCTTAGCAGAAGGCAAAACGGCATTAACCTTCTGGATCAAGATGCTCGAGGCCGTGTACGTTATCTCCGGGCAGCTCAAGGGAGAAGGGTTGGATGGATTCGGAAATCAGGATGCATCTCAGCAGCTTGAAATGAACCCAGTAAACCCATCTCACCTTTTCCTTCCTCCTTGCCCCAGTGCCCTGAGGGTATCTAGCTGGGGTTGGAGGACCCAGGCTGCCAGCTCAGTGAGGAAGAGAAGCCAGCAGCCCCTGCCCACCCTCCAGCTGAGAGCCCAAAGATGGGACACAGAGCCCTGAAACGCTCCTCCAAGGTTGTGCTGAGGCTGCACGTTCTGCCCAGCCCTGCCAACCCTGGGGAAAACATGGCCTGTCAGGTATTCACAAGGGAAAGGTCCAGCAAAGTCTTCTTTCATAACAACCCCCATGAAAGGCCACGCTGGTTGCACAGGGAACATGTTGGTGACACTTTTTGCAGAAGCTGTAACCAGCCTCTGACTGAGTCCCGTGGCCTCCAGTGATGCTCATCCCCCAGAATTCTCCCTGTGAGAAGGCTGAGATGGTCCAGGAGGAAAAGAGTCCATCTGGGCATCCAGGGAGCCATCTCTGTCCCAGACCAGCTGTGATGCTCGTTGATCACAGCCATTGCAAAGACAGACTTTGAGAGCATGACAGACCGTCACAGAATGGTTCAGGTTGGAAGGGACCTCAGTGATCATCAAGTTCCAACCCCCCCACCATGGGTAGGGACACCTCCCACCAGACGAGGTTGCTCAAAGCCCCATCCAGCCTGGCCTTGAACCCCTCCAGGGATGGGGCAGCCACAGCTTCTCTGGGCAACCTGCTCCAGTGTCTCACCACCCTCACAGCAAAGAATTTCTTCCTAAAATCTCATCTAAATCTCCCCTCTTCCAGCTTAAAACCCTTCCCCCTTGTCCTATGGCTCCCCTCCCTGATCAAGAGTCCCTCCCCATCTCTCCTGGAGCCCCTTTAGGGACTGGAAGGGGCTCTAAGGTCTCCCTGGAGCCTTCTCTTCTCCAGGCTGAACACCCCCAACTCTCTCAGCCTGTCCTCACAGCAGAGGTGCTCTGAGCATCTTTGTGGCCTCCTCTGGACCCGTTCCATCACTCCAGGGCCTGTCCACAGCCGGGCTGGCCAGGATGCTGCTCCTGGCCGAGTGCTTTGCCGGAGCACCGCTGAAACCAAAAGCCATGCCAGCAGGTCTCCAACAAGACCGCCGCTTTTCTGTTTCAGGATGCTGTGTTCCACGGGAAGGCAATGGGCTGGATGCAATCTCCCGACCTCCCCACTGTGAGCCGTTTGGCTTCTTGACACCCCCAGGGGTCCACACAAAGGCTGGTGGAAAGCAGGGCTCCCCTGCAGCTTGGGCCCCGGGCCCAGCTGCCTTTCAAGCAGTCAAAGGAGAAGTTTGGTTCCTGCCCAGGGCAAGGTCTGTGAGAAAGGGGAGCTTCGCCTCGCTACCTTCTGCTGGGTTGTGTTTTCCACTGGAATTCGCTGCCTGGAGGGCTGCTTATTTATATTTTTTTTTTTGGAAAGTTGTCAGGCTTAGTTCCGGGATGATGGGGGCTCATCTGTGCTTTTGTAAGAACGGTGAAAGACCTGAGCTTCAGACTTAACTCTTGACTTTAATCCTCAGCACAACCGTATTTTGTCTCTGCGTGGAGGCGCTGAGGGATTGACCCTCCCTTGGTAAGGGCAGGAATGGTTCTTTGGGCAGCAGCCTCGTGCCAACTAACGCCCTGTACCTCCCCAGCCACCCCTTATCATGTTCTCCTGAGCATCTTCCTTCCTGATGCTCGGAAGTCACAGTTCTCCACTGAACATCTGCCCTGCTTCACCCCAGGAGTGGCTGCAACTTCCAAGCCTAACACCCGTGAATCAAGTCTGTTCTTTTAGCAGCCAAGCAGTCCCCTGCCAAACCCTCCCCTCTCATGCATGACCTTACAAAAGACACTACGAAGCCCTCCCACAGCTTGCCACAAATCTCGCCAAGTAGCTTCTTCTAACAGAAGACCTCCACTCCCTCCTTTCTCCCCCTGAGCTCTGTGGGCTTGGAGGAAAAAAAAACAAAACAAAAACATACCACCCAAAGGACCTGAGGTTTGCAAATGCCACGAAACAAATGGAGGAACACGCTTACCCCATGCCAAGGTCTGGATCTTCGCAGAAGGTATCAGCGTCAACCCGAAGATGCCCCCTAGATGCAGCAGGCTCATGAGGATGATATTCCTCCAGACATATCGCATGGGGGGCTTGGGGCCCTCTTTCTCCCGGTAGGTCTCATCAAAGATATCGTCTATCATGCCCCGGTCTCCTGCCAAGTCCTCATGATTGAGTAAGTCCTTCTCCATGACGGCATCCCCATTCCTGGTCACCCGGGAGGTGACGGTGCCGACGGTGGTGGTGGTGCTGGAAGCGGAGGAGAACTCCTTGGAGAGGCAGCGATGGACATTTTCAGGAAAGGCAAAAAAGGGAAAACAAAACAAGTCGGTGGTTACCAATGCAGGGAACAGAAACACAGGCTGCAGTTTTCAGGCTCCATTCCTTCAGCTGAGCCCTTGGCACCAAGAAGAGCCTGCCCTGGCTCCACCGAGTCACGGAGAGGGGGAGGGAGCCTGATCTTCCCGGGGAGAGGAGGTGAACGAGGGACAGGCAGCAGAAATTACAGAAAAAAGACTTGAAAGCCACTCTTTTTTACCACCAGTAGCTTTGGTGAGACCATTTGCAGGCTGCAAGGCTTTTAATGTTCCTTCAGTTTTATGAGTGGGCGGTTTTAGGTGGGCTCATGGTCTGGGCTTGTGCATAAGCAGACAACAATAGAGGAAATCTTGTGAATGAACAAAGAGGTGGCAGAGAAATACAGCCCGAAACAAGGTTTTGTTATAAATCATCGGGCTGCTCCCGATACCCCACCCCTTTGTGTCAGCCCTGCTAAGGATCACTGGAAGAACATCAGGAAGATCCACCAGGGGGGTTCCTCCTTATCTCCCCCTGCCTCAACTTCCAGATCTGGGACGGGGCAAGACCAACACACCTGGAGACCAGCAGAAGGACGAGAAGCCAAGGGATGTGCTTCCAGTTGAGACATCCTATCCCACGGCTGCTGCTAAGCCTCTTATCCCTCTCCCGCTTCCCACCCGCGGGCAAACTGAGGCACGGGAAGCCGATCCCTCTGAGCCAAGGCCACCGGTGGGCAGAGAGGAAGTTCTAAGCGGGGGAGTTGGCTCAGCCTGGCTCCCTCCTGTAACCCCGACACACCACCTTGCCTCTCCAGACGCTTGTTTGCCCTGGCCGGGTGACAGCCCGCCCCATCGGGGCACGCATGACGAAAGGAGCGGGCAGGACTGACCCTAATGAGACAGGTCACTGAACCCTGAATCACCCGTTTCCATCTCCATCATGACAGCCACGTGCTCGCCGGTGCTCATAGACCTTTTATCTGGCCCAAAGCCCTAGTGCCTGACGGGGCTGGACCCCCCCCGCGGGCTGTGCCAAGCACATGGGATGCCAAGCCATCCCCCATCCCCTCACCTCCTGGGAATCTGCCCGAAGGACACATCCCCGGCAAGAACGGGGGAGCCGGGACCACGGGAGCTCTTTTCCCCATAGAAACCCCTCCTGAATCAAGAGCGGATTCCCACCCGGCATTCCTAAAAGACCACCGTCCTGCCATGGCCTAGTTTCCCGAGGGAGGCATTAAAAATCAGGCCAGGCAGCTTACGTGGCCACCCCAACTCCTCCCTTTCCCAAGGGGAGAAACTAGAGGGTTACAGGCATACCTTCCTACGGGGAGGAGCCGGCAAAGCCGACAGATTTCCCCCGCGTTTGGGAAGTAAAATGATCTCTACAGAGATCATTTTGTAAGTTTTTTTTTTCCTTCTGGAATCAAAGGTTAG
>QJSC01020463.1:3182638-3226524 GCA_003697955.1 Calidris pygmaea | reverse complement strand
GTGTGTGTGTGTGTGTGTGTGTATATGTGTGTGTGTGTGTGTGTATATGTGTGTGTGTTTCCACTCCTCCACTTCCCCCCCCCCCACCGCCCCAAACGGAACAAGGGGTGTCGGGGGGCGGCGGTGGGTCCCCCGCGTCCCCTCCGCAGCTGGCGGTGGGGAAAGAAGGGGCTCCGGCGTAAAACATATAGGGGGGCTGTGAGGACCTGCATATCTATATAAATCATACATCTCTGCAAAGAAGAGCGCGCCCGTAACTGCGTGTCCAGATAAAGCCCGTGTGTCTCTATAGGTGCGTTATCTCGATGGGCAAAAACAGCCTGGAAAATGTGGGCTGTAACGTTTTAAAATGAATCCTGGCCCTTCTCCACCAGAAAACACTCCCTTTTGGCGGAGGGCGGAAGGAAAAAGCGGCAGCTCGCTTTGCTATCAGCTGTTTTCCATAACAACCTTCTCGCCCGCCAGTAAATGCCAGCAACAGGAAAATCCAAGCTCTCTCCCAAGGACACCTTGGCCATTAAAAGTGAAAAAGGGGGCCCTGACAAACAAACCCGGGGCAGTTCTCCTAACCTCACCGCGTGGTCACCGTGCCAGGCACCCTCTGCTGCTTAGCATCAAGGCTTGAGGTTGCCCTCGTGCCATCACCCCGGCCAGGACCTCTTCGAGCTCTTTCCCCCACTCGTGGCGTGTCCCGTGTTCAATCTCTGTCCCCGGCTGAGACATGAGTCACCCTGGGAGTGGAACAGAGATGTCAAAAGTCACGTTGAAGTGTGCCCCTACCCCCTCACATGTATCTTGCCCAGGCAGCTGCCCCGCAGCGACGGAGCTGACCTCGGGAGGTGCAGATGGACAACTGAGAACTTGCAAGAGTCCATCCCTGGGCTGATCCTGCTCTGACAGAGCGGGGCTGATTCAGAGGCATCTGTCAAAAGTGAGCTGCATTGTCATCACTGGGAGGGAAAGGCCACGATGAAAAATAACAGTAGCCCGGTTGTTCTCTGGATTTAGAGGTCTCCAGAAAAAGGGGAGAAAAAAATAGGTCTCTCCTTTCTCATTTTGCTGTGATGGATGAGGAGATCTGAGAGTAGTCTGTGGTTTAGTTTTACAGTAAGAACTGGAGTCTTGCTTGGTTTCTGAAACACGGTATTAAAGCAGAGAGCCCACGTCAGGAGATGTTCCTAGATGGTGAAAGCTGTCATGAGTCAGAGACAGGCTTTAAACTCTCCCTTTTAAGACTCTCCTTTAAATGTTTGGTTAACAGCCATGAGGGTTACCAAACGCTGGGGAGAAATGATGTTTTAATTAAAGATTCTACCTGCTTTCTATGTGAGTGTTGGAAGAACTATAAACTGTGCTAAAAACTGCCCTAAGGAAATCCGACTCCTGCTATTTCCAAAAGAAAAACAGAAAGGAAGTAAATACAAAAAGAAGGTGGGACTTGTTGTTTTTAAAAAAGAATCTGTAGCTCGTGCCACGTGGGGAAAACAATCTCAATGAGGGGGAGTGAACCAGGGGGAGCACTGACAATGCTACCGCTGGTGACGAGGAATTTTTTAGGGATTCAAGGTCTGCAGTTTTCCATATACCCGGACCCACCAGAGACCTTTCCTTTCCCACCGGTTTCTTTCCTCAGACGTGGAGCGTGGCTAAGAGGGAACACACAGGGCAGCTAGACTTTGTCATCCTCTAAAATTAACACCGTGTCTGGCTGCTCCCACACAACAGGAGCAAGTTTTCTGAATATTTCCCTGCCAAGTTGTCCTGGGAGGTGACCATCGCATTTGTTCTCTTGCAGAGAGGGAGAGATGGATCTCGACCATCAATCGAGGCTGTGCTCACCTGGAAGGTTTCAAGTCTCACGCGCTCAGGATGGCCCTGGGGAAGACCCTTCGCGGCACGGCCAGCTTCTGCAGCTGGCATTTGGAGGACTTTTGGAACAGGTTCGTGCTCCTGAACATAGCCACGAGGTGCAGGCATTGACATCTTGGCGAGGTGGCCCAGGGTAGTTTGCTTTCCCAATGTTTAGATTGCACCAGCTCCAGCCTTGCCTGTCAAAAGGCTTTTTTTGGCCCTTTGCCGGCGGGAGGCTTGGCTGCTCCGGGCCAGCCAGGCTCCCTCCCGGGGACAGCTGCTGGCCAGGGTGATGGCCAGCACCCTGCGCACCCCTGGCCCCCATCGCCTGCCCATCTAAATCTCTGCTGCAGACTCCTGTCTCAGCTCCGCTGCTCAAGCCTTGAGATAAAAGGAGGGATGACTGGGTGGAAAACCAGAAATGTCCAGTATAGACACAAAAATACAGCTGAAACTGGGTTTTTCCTGCTCTGGTGTCTCTCCAGACAGGTTTTTCTCTCCTTCCAGGGAGAGCTGCCCAGCTGAGCCTCCAGCAGACGTGCGTCGCTGGGGGAGTCCATCAACGCCGCTTAGCAAAGATGCGGCTTCAGCCGTCATCCTCAGGAAACTGAATCAGTTCTTCTGCATCTGGTGACTCCTGCCCGAGGTCTTGGGTCTTTCATAAATGAGCTGATGCAATGCCAGGGCTGTGGCACGGGGCAGTGATGAGCAGAGCCACGCCACGGGCAGCACAGGCCAAGAACTTCAGCACGGGGCTTCTTTAGAAAACGCATGATCTAATGTAAGGCTGTTTCCACCTTCTGGAGAAGTCCTCCCCACAGATTCATGACCCAGCTGAGGCACTGTGCTAGTGAAAAGCTCTTGCAGAGTACTTTTTGTCAGGGGGTCTCACAGCCTCACAGAAAGCCAACTGCATCCTGGGCTGCATCAAAAGAAGCGTGGCCAGCAGGTCCAGGTGAGACCCCACCTGGAGCACTGTGTCCAGCTTTGGAGTCCTCAGCACAGGAAGGAAAGGGACCTGTTGAAATGGGTCCAGCAAAGGGCCATGAAGATGCTCAGAGGACCAGAGCACCTCTGCTGTGAAGAGAGGCTAAGAGAGTTGGGGGTGTTCAGCCTGGAGAAGAAAAGGCTCCAGGGAGACCTTAGAGCCCCTTCCAGTCCCTCAAGGGGCTCCAGGAGAGATGGGGAAGGACTCTGGATCAGGGAGGGGAGCCATAGGACGAGGAGGAACAGTTTTAAACTGAAAGAGGGGAGATTTAGATTAGATCTTAGGAAGAAATTCTTTGCTGTGAGGGTGGTGAGACCCTGGAGCAGGTTGCCCAGGGAAGCTGTGGCTGCCCCATCCCTGGAGGGGTTCAAGGCCAGGCTGGATGGGGCTTGGAGCAACCTGGTCTGGTGGGAGGTGTCCCTGCCCAGGGCAGGGGGTCGGAACTCGATGATCTTTAAGGACACTATCTGTGAGCAGAGCCCATGTGAGAAAGAAGGGTTGCGTTTCTCTCCTGGGATGCAGTAACCAGCCTGGGTTTGCTGCCACGGTGCCAGAATGCAGAAAAAAAGCGTCAAGGCTGAGCTAAGGATGTTTCACCAGAACATTTTCCTTCCCACTCTCCCCTCAAAAAAAAAAAAAAAGAAAAAAAAAAAGAACAAGTACTGCTTTTCCATTTAGCAGTAAGTTTTGCAAGGCGATTTCATCTAGTGTCGACATCTTGGAAATTTCAGTGAATCTCCTCAGTTACCCCCTCCAAAAATGTTGAAAAAGCCACACACACACACACAAAAAAGCTTGCTGCAAGGGCTTTGCAAGGTTTGTTTCATGTTGTTTGTTTATCTTCTTTAACAGCTTTCCCTGTTTCCCCGTTTTTCTTCTATTTCACAAGTAGAAGTTGTAAAAAAAGAGGAGACTCAAATAAAGAGGGAATAAAACTGTGGAAAGAGCTGACCCCTACCCCCTTCCCCTCTGCCAAAAATAAAGGTTTGCAAAGATTCTCCTAGGATTATTTTCTGCATCTCTTGCATTGTTTCCCTGAAGAATTGTGAAGCAATTCCAGCTTTAGAGCTTTTTCTAGGGACGGGAGGATCATGCCATGGGCTTTTCATCCAAGGAGAGAAGTGCAGGGGTGGGTTTTGTGTCGTTCCAACTCTTTCCCCTCCTCCTCCCCTCATAAAGAATCTGCTCTTCAAAGGCATCAAACCCTCTCTGCAGGTTGACTTCTGGGCACAGTGATGCGTTGCAGAGAAATGAGGTGGGGGCCCACGGCTCCGCAATGAGCTGGGAGAAGACCTGCCTCAGGCTACAGGAGTTCGGAGTTAGTGCTTGGAAGGTGACGGCAGCTGCAGGTCTTCCAGGATTGTCAGTCAAGGGGGTGAGATGCCAGCTCGTAGGGTTGTCACCCTTGTTTAACGTTGCTTTCTCCCACGTGCTTTCTGTTGGAATCTGGTGACCCTGTGTTAATGTTTTCACACGCTCTTCCTCGGCCAGAGGAGAGGTAGCAAAAGGCTTTCCTTTCTGAACTGGAAAGCTGAGGCTCTTGTGTAGTCACCTGGCTTCAGGAAATGGTGGCTTGAGGAGTCTGAGACCATGGCACTTACCAAAAGTGAGATTTATGTTTACAAGAGCTGGCATCGTCTTGCTCACCTGGTTGCTTTCTGTCATGTCTCCTCCCCTCCTTAAAACATGTTGCTCCATGAATTCGGTGAATCCCACAAACTCCTGAAGATCCATTGCTCCATCCTCACCCTTAAAGCATGGCTAAATTCGGTATGGGTTTCCCTGGGCTCTTCAGTTAAGATCTGCTGTTGGGAGCTCCCAGAAGAGCAGCAGTGGCCAAACCCCCATCTGCCTTCCCACAACCAACTGGGGAAGGGCCAGGCCTTTACAGGTTGCCCAGAGAAGCTGTGGCTGCCCCATCCCTGGAGGTGTCCAAGACCAGGCTGGATGGGGCTTTGAGCAACCTGGTCTGGTGGGAGGTGTCCCTGCCCAGGGCAGGGGGGTTGAACTGGATGATCTTGAAGGTCCCTTCCAACCCGAACCGTTCTATGATTCTATGAAAGGGGAAGCTGGTGCTCACTTTGCCACCCCGCTGCCGCTGAGTGAGAAATGAAGGGTTAGAGGGAGGCGATAAGGCAGCAGAAATCACTGGTGTCTCATTGCCAGGGCCAGAAGGGAACGCAGATGTAACTGGGGTGACGGGCCATGCCTCCAGGCTGTGACCAGGATGGCTAAATTCCCTGCCATTGGCGCAGTAATCTTATCAGCACCCGAGAATTAGGCTGATAACGCCCCGGTGACTGGAATAGGGTGCTTATCTCTGCACTTTGCCCCATCCCTTGCTGCCTGACTGGGTGCCAGACCCCCCCCCCCGCCTTCCAGCCCATCCTCCCCACCACCTCCTGTTACCCCAAAGAGGCTTTGCTCCTAGTCCTGGGGCTGCCAGCAGCAAGAACCCAGCCGGGTATTGTCTAAACAGGGCCAGACAATGGGCAGCATTGTTGACACTGGATTTTTGCCCTCATTAAAGATGACCTCACAGCCCACCCCTTGGCCACTTCAGCCATCCCCTCGGGACTGTGAGGCTGTCTTTTGAACTCGGGTAAATAAATTGGGAGAGGAGGGGGAGAACGGGGATGGGGGGCAGAGGAACACAGCCGTCTTTGTGTTGCCACCCTCTCTTCGGCCCTGGTGCTCTCTGGTGTCTTTCTACCCACATCGGACATGGCAGGCCAGGTGCCAAGGAGCCGGCATGCTGCGAGCACCCTTCTCCACCCTTCCCGAGCTGCGATGGCCGGGCAGAGTCACCCTCTGCAGTTCTGCAGCCTCCCTTCTTGGGGATGCGGTGTGCTCCCACCATCTCGGCTGCCCTTTCTTCTCCTCCAGGCCTTTCCGTGCCTTCCTTCCCACACCTGCAGCCCACATCTCCTGCCCCTTCCCTCCAGGCTGAGACCATCCTCTCGAGCATCCCCTGCTGCCGAGCAGGGACCTGGGGAAATGCCACCTCCTAGTGGCAGATCCACTGTCTCCAGCTCCATGGTGGATGTCACCCAGGTTTAGGTGCAGCTGAGGCATCTAAGACGCCAGCTGCATTCCAGGGTGGGTCTCCAGCTGGGTGGGGACAGAGGTGATGCTGTGGGGCTGTAAGTGGGAGTCCTGGGGACGGATTGCCACATAGTGAGCACGGGGGCAAATTGCAGCACCGGGAAACGGATGAGGGCACATCCAAGGTCAGCTTGCTGCTCCTCCTGTTGGGCAGAACGCGGTGTCCCATGCCACCGTGTATCCTCTTTGCGTGCGTGCTCTGCATCATGGCTTTCTACCCTCTCTCCTCACTGCAAGAGCAGCCTGGGCATTTGGGGGCTGCCCAACACTTAAAATCATAGAGTGTGTCAGGTTGGAAGGGACCTTTAAAGGTCATCTTGTCCAACCCCCAGCAGTAAGCAGGGACATCTTTAACTAGATCAGGTCGCTCAGAGCCTCATCAAGCCTGACCTTGAATATCTCCAGGGATGGGGCCTCCACTACCTCTCTGGGTACTTAGGAGAACAAAAATGGTTTCCCAAAGTTAAAATAACCCGGGGTCTAGAGATCAGGGAGACATCTCCCTTCCGAGCTGCTGGCTGAACCCCAGGTATTTCTTTTCCTTCTGGAGAGGTTTCTGACAGACTTCTGTTGGGGGAAGCAGGCATACCCTGGTGGGGAGAAACTGGTGGGGCTGCCCTGAGAAGGCATGCCTGCTGGTATGAGAAGCAGGAATGAGAAAGGAGAAACTTGCTGGACCCTCATCCCAACCTTCCCTACTCTAGGCTTGGCAGTGGCACACAAAGGAAAAACCTCAAAGATGGGGCGTGCCTCTCCCTGTCTGCCACCCCCAACTTTGCCTACATCCATACCTCCGTCTCCTTTAAAGTGAAGGCTTTCTTTCCTCTTGGGCAACAGCACTAGAGCAGAGACCTGTCTTTGTATTCCTCCAGAAGCCAGCCTTTCTTCCTCCTTTCCCTTTTGGCTTATACCACTGAAGAGCTGTATCTTGTGAGCAGCATTTTTTTTGCCCTGTAAAACGGGGATGGCACTCGTGTCTTTTGTCCAACTCCATTCACGACTGAAAATCCTTCAGGATTCCCACCTGAGCAGAGTGTCACCCCACCGTGATGTGTGACGGGCTGTGGCAGCGTTCAAGGAAAGGACATTCGGAGTCCTGAAGGAGAGAGGTGCTAGAAGCTGCTATGTTTCTTGCCAGGAACATTTTTAGGTCTCCTTGCTGGGAATGAAGCCCTTACCTGCCTGCCTGGTTTTGCTGCCTTTCCAGGTCTTTAAAGAACCTGTCTGCCCTGTCTCCTTTAAAGATTGGAGCTTGAAACACACTCTTCCCTTTCCACGGCTGCTTTGTCTCTTAAAGAAAAGGGCTGCAGACCTCTGCGTGTTAGTTTTGGTGGGTAAAATGCCCCGTGTCAACCTGGTGTTTGTGTTGGGAGTGTTAACAGAGGGAGAGAGATGTCGCAAGTGTGAAAGAAATCCTGGGGAGATAACCCTGATGGGAACCCGCAGCCCAATATCTACTCTTTGCTGTTTCTGATTGCCTTTTTTAAGTGGCCTCATTTAGTCCTTTAAGTCTTGTGACACTGTTAAGACAGAAGTCTCATTCAGAAAGTCAGTCTACAAAGTCTGGTGCGACAGATGATTGACCACCACCTGCATTCGCACACTCAGTCATTCACTCACACACTCATTCACTCACACACTCGCACACTCACACACTCACACAGCAGGCATTCGGGGTGTTGTGCAAGGGATGTGTTTTGCTTCATCTGAGCCGTGTTTGAGGGGGTCACGTTTGCAAAGACAGGTATAAACTTCAAGAACAGCCCGCGCTGGCACAGAAGTGACTCCCAGCTTTCTCCAGCTGGTAACGCCAGGTGATTTCATCCCGGAGTCTTTAAGAAAAGAAAGGCAGGTAAGGGCAAGGTAGCAGAATTGTATGGCTTTTGGTACAGAGTTACATGACATTATAACGACTGTTCTTACCCTCCTGATTTTATCTAGATGAGGATAGTTGTGGAGGTTTTGGGAAACGGGGCTGAGAGCACCCATTTTCAGTCTGAGGGTTGCTGGAACGGCTCTGGGATCCATACCTGTGGCAGAGCTACTCTTAATTTCCCTGCTGCTAGATGTGATGGGAGGCAGACCAAGCTTCCCACCTCTTCAGACGGTACCAGGCTGGGAAGAGTGGAAAATGTGTTGGAGGTCACCCTGCTTAGATTTCCAATAAGATCTTGGCAAGTGGGGTACACGGGCTGAAACAAATAGGATGTAATTCACTCGACGAGTACAAAGTTCTAGTTTGAGGCAACTGTCCAAACCTAGGCTGGGAGAATGACTTGGTGAGAGCCCAGTTCTGTAGATAAAGGTCTGGGGGGGCAACGGTGGAGCATGTGCTCACCATGTCATGCTACCACGAGCAGAGCAAACGGTAGGTGTAGAAATAGCAGCACAGGAGAGACACGTGGAGTGACCATCTGAGGCTGCTTGGCACCGGGGACACCTTCGCGCTGAGGTTTTTGCCTTTGTTTGTCCATTGAGCCATTCTGCTTTTTTTTTTTTTTTTTTTTAAATACTCTGTTGTCTCTGTGTTGTGCCTCGGGAATTATGTATAAAGATTAGCAACCCTAAAACTCGAAGAACCACCCAGAACAGAAAGAAATAACACACAGGGAGAATCCAGGCAAACTTTACCCTGTCCTGCACCAGCAAAGCTTTGGTTGGATGTGTGACACGGGGCTGAGCAGCTCTGGGGGATGGATGCCTGTCAAGGTGCCACCTCTAAAACCCCCAGCAAGAGACTGCAATGTCATCCCCCCTGGGCATGTCCCCACCTGATCGCACCTTCTGTAATGTGCTGAGAGCACCCCACAGTGACCCCAGGAGGCCAGCTAACCTGCCTGAATGCCGGGGTGCANTTTTTTTTTTTTTTTTTTTTTTTTTAAATACTCTGTTGTCTCTGTGTTGTGCCTCGGGAATTATGTATAAAGATTAGCAACCCTAAAACTCGAAGAACCACCCAGAACAGAAAGAAATAACACACAGGGAGAATCCAGGCAAACTTTACCCTGTCCTGCACCAGCAAAGCTTCGGTTGGATGTGTGACACGGGGCTGAGCAGCTCTGGGGGATGGATGCCTGTCAAGGTGCCACCTCTAAAACCCCCAGCAAGAGACTGCAATGTCATCCCCCCTGGGCATGTCCCCACCTGATCGCACCTTCTGTAATGTGCTGAGAGCACCCCACAGTGACCCCAGGAGGCCAGCTAACCTGCCTGAATGCCGGGGTGCAATGGAAAGCGCTGGAACACAGGTAACAGCCAGCTGGTGTGCAAACACATAACGTTGCCAGTGACTGGTGGGTCCCCAACTCCTCTTCTGCCTCCTCTTTCTCAATCAGACAAGTTTAGCCCCAAAGAGCTGGCCCAGCCGGGTGGTTGGCTCACCCGTGAATATCAAGCACATGTAGCATCTAATCCCCAAGCCTCTGCCAGCCTCTGCCTTTTCAAACGGCCACCTGAGCTTCTCTCATCTTGTTCTCCTACCTATAAAATGGGACCTCCCTGGATTATTTGGAATGACAGGGTCAGGAGTGAGTTTGAGGAAAACAAGTGCTGTGCAGCAAAGGACCATGCGGGTTGAGCTGATACAATTGCACTGAGGACAAATGATCTTCGTCTAAACAATGGCTTGGTTAGAGATCAATGGCTTGGTTAGAGATAAACCGGTGGGCAAAGGCAGAACGGTGGTGAATCATTAGCAGCTCCTGAGGAATCTGTCCTCTGCTCTCCAGCCAGGATGTGGCCAGCACCATCCCCCCAAAAATCAATGGAGTGAGCTCAGGACATGCTGGGGCGGGACCAGGGCAGCTCTTTGGTGCCCAGAGAGTCCCTTGGCTTGGTTTCCAAAGATGACGGGACTCCTTGTTCTGCACTTCCTCCCTGGGCAGGATCTCAGGAGGGGCCAGGTGCCCTGGTGCAGGGACCCAGCTCTTCCCCTGGTGCTGCTGGGTCTACCATGGACGTTTCTTTCACTCTTAAGGACAGGGTCTCTCCTCTTCAGCACAGGGGTGCTAATGTGAGCCTCAGCCAGGGACTAAGGGAAAAAAAAACAGCACCCAAATGTCAGCAGTTGACACCTGAGGGGGAGGGATACACCTGCAGCAAGTGTCAGAGGTGCTGGAGGTTTTGCTCTGGAGGTCCCTGATCTCATTGCGTCTCATGTCTAAAGTTTGCCCCAGGCAGGACAGGAACAGGCAGGGTGAGTTCCCCCGGCCGGGTGTCAGTTACACGACAGTTCCCCAGTGCTGAGGATGTAAGTTTGAACTGCTAATCCAGTTTTATCCCCCCCCTCAGCCCCACCCCTTGGGCTTTCCCTAAATTATCTGCATGGGATATCTGCATTGTCTGCCCCTGCCAGAAGGCCCTGGGTGGTGGGAGCATTCCCAAGGTCTCTCACCCAGCCCCTCTCAACATGCAGTGATTTAACTTTCAGCAGGTGGCTGCTGGTGGGCACCATGATACTGGCCTCCATGGCACGTGTCTGCCCCTCACGCTGCAGAACATGGATGATTTTTGGGCCCCTTATTACGAGAAGGACATTGAGGTGCTGGAATGTCTCTAGAGAGGGGCAACGGAGCTGGTGAGGGGTCTGGAGCACAAGTGTTGTGAGGAGCAGCTGAGGCAGCTGGGGGTGTTCAGCCTGGAGAAAAGGAGACTGAGGGGAGACCTCACTCTCCACAACTCCCTGAAAGGAGGGTGTAGCCAGGGGGGGTCGGTCTCTTCTCCCAAGGAACAGGCGATAGGACAAGAGGAAATGGCCTCAAGTTGCACCAGGGGAGGTTCAGGTTGGAGATTAGGAAAAATTTTTACACTGACAGGGTTATTAAGCCTTGGAAGAGGCTGCCCAGGGAAGTGGTGAAGTCACCATCCCTGGAGGTATTTAACAGATGGGTAGATGTAGAGCTTAGAGATACAGTTTAGTGATGGGTTTTGCCAGTGTTGGGTTGATGGTTGGACTCAATGATCTGAAAGGTCCCTTCTAACCCAGGCAATTCTATGATTCTGTGATGTGCAGGGAGCAGCAACCTGCCAGGAAAAGCTTTCCCAGGTGGAATAAATTGCACTCCCTTCATCCCAAACACCTGCACTGGTGCTCAGGCAGGATTGAAGAAGAGGACTGGCTGCTTCTCACCTAGTTGGCAGATGCCTCTGAAGCTCTGTCCTGTTCGTGGGCCTTGTTGGGGCTGTAGTGGCTCTGCCCATCCTGCCTTTATTAAAAAGGGTGACGGAGCAGACAGCAATCGACTGAGTTTGGCTGAGGACAACGCCAGTCTGGTGTGGGAGGTGAGTGCTGGTGGGACTGGGATTCCCAGAGCTGGCTGGGGGAATGTAGGAGCCAACTGAGGAGGGGGGCCATGCAAGCAGGATGAGCTGCACAAAGGGGACGAGGCAGCGAGGTCCTAGGCAGTTGTCCTGGTCCCGGAGGCCTTGTGGAGCTGCAGCTGAACCCAAGTCAGTGGTGCCAGAGGGTTGCTAAATAAGCTAACAAAGCTGGGGCGGTGGCAGCAGGAGCAGCAGAGGTCACGATGTGAAGTCATCCTGACACCGGGAAGGCAGTAGCTGGAGAAATGGGCTCAGCGGTGGGCACCATGCCCTCGGAGAAGGAGCAAATTTGGGGATGATAGAGAAGGGAGTGAGGAAAATCGGAAGGAATGTGAGGTGTGTGCTCAGCCTGAAAGAGCTGGTTGGTGGTGGCCACAGGAGAAATGAAAGGAGGCAGGGATGGGGCTGGAAGGAGACAATAATCTGCTTCCGCCCTGCATTGAATAAGAGGGAATGGGGCTTATGTTGCAGTAAATGTGATTTATATCAGGCCTAACTCTGGCTCACAAGCTGTGCTCAGCCTGCTGGGACAATGGTCCAGCCTGTGCCTCCCCCTGGTGTCCTCTGAGCTGACGTGGGTGTGGGGAATCACAGAATCACATGGGGTTGGAAGGGACCTCTGGAGATCATCTAGTCCAACCTCCCTGCCAGAGCAGGTCCACCTAGAGCAGATTGAACAGAAACTTGTCCAGGCAGGTTTTGAATGTCTCAAGGAGACTCTTGAAGGAGACTCCACCGCCTCCCTGGGCAGCCTCTTCCAGGGCTCTGCCACCCTCAAAGTAAAGTTCCCCCTCATGTTTAAGTGGAACTAAGAAGTTTGTGCCCATAAGTCAGTGGACAAGATGGTTTGCTGTCACCCAGAAGCGCTATCTCCCCCCTCAACCCATAACCCGTCTGGGACCAAGGGGACCCTTGTGTAAAAGACAGTAGCCCCATAGCCACCTCCCCTGGGACAGCAGTGGAGGTTTGTCCTCATACGTGGGCTTTGCTGCATGTGCATCGGAGGTCTGGGCCACCTACTCCTATGGAAGGACCACCTGAAAAGATGGTTGCGGTGGGAGAATGGTGTCACCTGCCTGGGGTGAAGAGCACAGGGCAGCCCCGTGACCCACGGCTCCCGCTGTGGGGCAGGGGGGGGTCGGGCGAGCGTGGTGCCCGTCGGACGGAGCGCGGCTGCCACCCGGTGGCCTGTGCCCGGCCGGCACCCCCGAGGTACCGGGACAAGGAGCCCGGGGCTGGTGGGAGCCCCCCCGCCTTCCGAGAGAGGCCACCGGCTCCCCAGGAGGGCACGGTGGGGGAGAGGGGATGGAAAAGAGCAAGGTCCCGCTGCTGGGACCCGTCCTTGTCCTTCCCATCAAGGGAAGTGCCACTTCCTCCTGTGGCACAGTGTCCTCCTGTTCAACGCAGTCCTCTGCTGCCACACTGTCCACAAGTTCATGAAGAATTTTACATTTTGGCTGGTGGTGGGGTGGGAAGATCACAGAATGGTTCGAGTTTGAAGGGACATTAAAGACGTTCCAGTTCCAACCCCCTGCCCTGGGCAGGGACACCTCCCACCAGACCAGGTTGCTCCAAGCCCCATCCAGCCTGGCCTTGAACCCCTCCAGGGATCTTCAAAGGGGTGTGGGGAAAGGCAAATATATTTTACTAGGCCAGAAGACATCACTGGGGGGAAAAAACTTATTTTTAGAAATACAAGCCTTTTATTTATTGATTGATTGATACAGTGAGAATATTTGCAGGAGCCTGAAGGGGGGTTTATCCCCTCAGAAGCAGGTCTGCTGTTTCCTAACTACAGCAGTATAATAAAGGGTATTCCTTGAGCTCACAGACTGTCTTTTTTTTGTGGTAGCAGCATTACTTAGTGGAGAGTATCTTCATATTTTGTCCTATGTAGTGCTGCTCATCAGTAGTGGCTCTAAGGCCTTGAGCTGGTGGGGATCTCGATGGAGGATTGTAGTGGGGGTGTCTCTGTGTGTGTACCTCCAGACAACTTGATTATTATTTTTTTTAATGTTAAGCATTTTGTTTCAATTAGCCATTTGAGTTAGCAATTTAAATTAAGTCAGAGCACTGACAATATTATACAGACAATATACAGTGATTATTTGTTGGCTTTTTTTAAATGTAACTCTTCTCCCATGGCTTCCAGTAGATGAAATGTAATTAATTTTAAAAAGTCATTATTCCCCGCTGTCACCCTCCTCTCTCTCCTTTTCTCCTTTCTCTCCTTGCCTATTCATGACAAGGTTCTCCAGCAGCAGGGGATGGATCCTCTCCCTGGGTGAACTCTTCCATGGCTTTCTTCCTCTCACCTGCTCGACGGCTTCCCTTGGTGTCTAAATTAAATCTCCTTCCCTGTGGTCACAATGAACAAATGATCTCTTCTTCACAGTGGTTTTTTTTGTTTGTTTTTTTTTTTTTTCTTTCCATACCGCAGAACACTTACTGTGTTGTTTCCTGGTCCTTTCTTCTGCCCCCAGGACAAATTTCTGGGCTCCCCTGGGAGCATCAGAACTGACTCCTAGAAAGAAGCCAGTGAAAAAAGGAGCAGCAGCCCTGGAGGTCCTCTGCCATCGATGCAGTGAATGCATATGGTTATTTCTTTGTTCATCTGTGGCTGGGTGTGAGCAGTTGTGCTGACAGTCCTTCTCCTTGGAGAACCTCTCTGTGCAGTCAGTCAGTCCAGGAAATATTCTGTTCTGCATCATATTTTAAGGAGTTTATAGACAGGAAAACTTCTGGGGCTGCACTCCTTCATCTAATCCTTACATGCTGAATCCCACTGTGATGGTGGTTTCAGAACCAGTCCTCTCTGGGTTTCTTCTGAAGGGTTTCTTCTAGGCCTGCTGGAAAATGGACCTCAACACAGAAGAGACTGGAGAAGAGAAATTCTGCTGGCTGGTTTTCACCAGAATGAACGGTTGGTGCATAAGGCCCAAAGCACTGGAAGGATTAAATACATGAGGTAAGCGCTGAAAGGTGCCATCAGAGATGTGTCGCTCTTCAGCCAGCAAATACTGGTGCTCCACAGGGTTTTAGATCCAGCACCGTAGAGGGCAACACGTAGCATGGTGACTTGTGAGGTCCCAAGGTTTGGATCATGTTCTCCCTGCACCATCTAGTGTCAAACCAGGCAGCTTCCTATGCAAATGCACATCCTGCCTCCTGGCGAGGAGGTGCTGGTACCATTCTGCAAGCCAGATGGACAACTCAAGCCCCACCTAGACTCACATCCTAAACTAAGGTGGGGACTAACAGAACAGTTCAAGTTGACTGGCTGAAAAGGACCTTTCCAGACCTGTGCAGATGGATGAGTCAGCCCAGCCTGCGAAGCACTACGTGTGTCTCTTTAATTACAGGGTGCTCGTTGTCCCGCCTTGCGTTTGGCTGGTCAAAATCGGGTGATGTGGACGTGCTTGAACAAATGCTTCAACAAAGAGCTCCTGGACAAACTCAAACTCCAAAAGGAAGCCTACAGAGGGTGGAAGCAGGGACAGGTAGGCTGGGAGGAGTACAGAGAGATTGTCCAAGCAGCCAGGGATTGGGTTAGAAAAACTAAAGCCCAGGTAGAATTAAATCAACAGCAAAAAGAAAAGCTTCTGCAGGTAGGTCAGTGATAAAATGAAGACTAGAGAAAATGTGGCCCCTCTCCAGAAGGAAAACGGGAGACCTGGTTACCCAAGATATGGAGAAAGCTGAGGTACTCAATGACTTTTTTTTTTACCTCAATCTTCACCAGCAAGGGCTCTAACCACACCACCCAAGTTGCAGAAGGCAAAGGCAGGGATGGGGAGGATGAAGAGCCACCCACTGTAGGAAAAGACCAGGTTTGAGACCATCTGAGGGACCTGAAGGTGCAGAAATCCACAGGACCTGATGAGATAAGTCTGTGGGTCCTGAGAGAGCTGGCAGATGAAGTTGCTAAGACACCATCCATCATACTTGAGAAGTCGTGGCAGCCCAGTGAAGTTCCTGCTGACTGGAAAAGGGGAAACATAACCCCCATTTTTAAAAAGGGGGGGGGGGGAAAGGAAGACCCAGGGAACTACAGACTGGTCTCAGTTCTCACCTCTGTGTCCGACAAGTCTTTTGACACAGAAGCTCAAGGTCCTTCCCTCTCACCACCTGCTCTGTTCCCCAGCCAGTGAGAAGGCAGATCCCCAATGTACCTGGTCCCTGGAGGATGTGATGGGACACGGTGCTGTGCCACAGGCTGTGAGAGATGTACTGTGGGGGGCAAAAAACCCCCATGTGCTCCCCTGAAGCAGCAGTTCTGCACCATAATCTGTGCTTCTTGTGGATGGGCAGGGATATCTGTCCATATCTAAGGTCCTAGGGTGTCACCTGGATGTCCAGCCCTGGTGTGTGCCCTCTCACTGAAGTCTTGTCCCTCCACAGGTCAACTGCAGGAGAGCTCTGCAAATGCTTTCCACCCATCCCACTGACTCCATCCCACCGCTCTCATTTTGCTAGGGAGTAATAAAAATCAACAGGCACCAATAATACCAAATTTACTCCAAGGATCCAGCCCAGACCTCCAACCTGCCCACCAAATTACCAGCTGCTGCCTTCTTAGTTCCCTCTGAGTATTAGCTCTTGCCTCACTGTTGTTCAAGCAGCTACTCGGTGCCATCAACATATAGGGGACATCTCTGCACATCTCAGATGGCCTGGCAACATCATCTGTACGAACATCATAGTCCAGAGAAAACACCTTTACCCTGTGGTCCTACAGGTGCAAGAGTCGTGTTGTAACCCTGGGTGATGTCAGAAAAATAGCTATCTGTGGAGAAACGCCTCTTCCAAATCATGGATCCAGACCTGAGGAAGGGCCTATAGAAGGACCTATACATACATTTATCATCTCATCCCCAAGACAGAAGCCTGCCATCCCAGGGTTAAACCATCACCTGAGGCTCCTCTCCAGGGGTACGGTCAGAGACCTCCAGCAACTCTGGGGTCTGGGACTACTTCTTGTGCTGGCTAGAGAGGGAAGGGGGGGAATGCTGGCAACCCCTAGCTATGATTATTTCCAGTTTTACCTGGTATAATGCTGTTTTTTCTCAAGTTTGCCTCAGGGCCAGCAGGTGCTGCAGGACTTACGGAAATTCGGCAAAAGCAGAAGAGCCCAGTGCCTGGTTTCAAAAACCTACACCAGAAGTTTTAATCGTGCTTTTAACGCTGAGACAGCCAAGAGGAACCTGTGGAAACGCTGGCCCGGGATCACCAGCTCCTTCCTGAAGCGTCCGCAAGCGCCGGGCTAACGAACGGCAGCGGCTCCCAGCCCCGGGGCCGGCAGTCGCCCGTGGCGAGCGACCGGCGCCACCTGGTGCCCCCGGCTCCGCGCTGCTGCCGCCGCCGTATTTTTTTGGTGCTTCACTGAAAATTCAAAATTTCCCCGGAGAAAAAAGTCTCCCCGGGGTCCCACCGCAGTTTCCCCCCCCCGGAGCTGGCTGCAGGCAGCCGGAAGGGTCCACCTAAATCACAGCCACCGACTCCTGTTGTCCCCCCACCTCCCCCCCGCCTCAACTCGGGGGCCGTCTCCTAGCAGCCTCCTCTTCCCACCATGGTATCTGGGTCTCTTATCTCCCTTGGAAAGCAGAGAAGGTCTCCTGGACCTGTCGGTGTTCCCAGGGCTGCTGGAATAATAGGGCTGAGGATGGCTCCTGACGAGGGGTAGTGCCACCCCTCTGATAGGTGTCACCAGCTGAGCCGGCATAAAAGAGAGAGAGGATGTGTGCTCTCTGTGGGAAGCTGGTGGTGCACCCTCTCCTGGGTTGCTGAGGCAGAGGAGCTCTTTGGCATTGACTGATTCCCTCTCTGCTCGCTCTCAGGTCTCGCCTGGGCAGGCGATCTTCACAATTCCAGTTTAAAAGTGATTAGCCATGAGCTCGTCTCACATAAACAACAGAGCCAAGAGCAACTTCCGAGCCTCAGAGGAGCATGAGCTGAAGGCAGTGGGGAAGAAGGCTTGGGATAATCCTGTTTACGATGGCTCTCCCTCTAACACCTTGAAGATTCGAGCCATCTACAACCCCAAGTCCATCCTGGAGAATCCCTATGAGAACTTTGAAGAGGTGGGGGATCCACTGCCCTACCAGGAAGAGCAGAGCAAAGCTGCGGGTGGGAAGACAAGTCCTTTCCTCAAGTGCTGTTTCTACATCTTCAGAGGCATCCGAGGTAAGGCTCTAACATCTCACTAGAAAGGACTTACTGGTCCTTGGGAAGAAAAATGGTAATGGGGTGTGTGAGCGTGGGGATGCAGAATGTAGAAACTCCATAGTATCTGTGTAGCCCAGGAACCCGCTCAACATAGACTAGCATCACTCCAGAGATCATCTTTGGCTGACCTGGAGACACCATCCTCATTTCCTGTGCCTTGCTGTAGCTCCAGGGTTCTGTCCTGTTACCCTTGCTCCAAGGTGGGACGTACAGGGAGACTCAGTGGTGTTCAGGGTCATGCAGTGAATCTGTTGGCAGAGATTAGGTGTCCCGGGTCCACAGGAGCCACTGCTCTGGTGATGAGACTATCCTGCCTTTGTGGCCCCCGTGTCACAGTAGTTTAAAAACTGATATAAATATCCACCAGAGAAAATCGGGCACTGTCAGGACTGAAATATTTCCTAAAGAAACAGTTGAAACCAAACCTCAACTGATAATAGGTTGAGGGGACTGAACCAGCCTCATGGTCCTCCAGGTGTAATTTTAGGTAAGTAAACTGAGTTTTCAAGGATATTTGAGTGTCCCCGAATTTAGGTGTTCCTGAGTGCACTTCTATTCCCAAAGCAAAGAAACACTCTGCTTCTGTTCCCAACACGTGGATGTTGGGGGTTCCCTGTCTCACAGTAAAACAAATAAACCTCTTAAAAGATTGTGATGTAGTCATATCTAGAGATGAAGGGGGTCATTTAAAAGTGACCTGAACAGATGGTTGGGTGCTTCCCCCTTGTTTTTCTCCCTTGTGGAGATTCCCATAGACCACACGCTACTCTCTCCTGCATGTGAGTTAATCGAGATCTTCTCCAGGCTCTCATTTCTGTTGCTGGTCTGACATGTCCAGAACAGGCTACTGGTTTCTCTGTCCAGGAGTGAGGTTGGATGCTGCAACAGTCACTATGGCACAAAAAAGTTCTCTAATCTGTTGAGATGCTGAAGAGCTATTGAAAGGAGAGGAGTAAATGTGCACAGACCACTATATGGCTTTTGCTTGCTCCAGAGAGAAAAATGCTTTGTTCTCTGCCAGAGATGACTTTAAATGTGTGGCCTTTGATCAGCTTTGATCCTGGCTTGCAGGAAGGTGATTGTTGTGTACTGCTGGGTATGGGCATCAGGGCTGAGCTCCCTAGGAGCTGCAGAAAGCAACAAGGCTATGGCTATTATTGACATGGCTTCCATCACTAGGCTTTCAAGTGGAAGTTCTTACGCCTTTCAACTTCAGGAGCATTTCAGAAGTCACAACAGAAAGCCATTACAAAAAGAACAAACAAATACACTAATGGTATCGGGCGGTTCATCAAAACCCAAAATATCAAGGCTCCTTTTATAGCAAGTGTTTTTCTTTTTGATCAACCCTGGTGACGTTTAATGAATTGCTTTCACTGTGTGAAGAAATCAGAGCACTAGCTGGTGCGATTGGCGTAACTATTGATAGACATTGACAGACATCCTGAAGATAATTTGGCTCTGAATTTTAGGCTGAAAATAATTGAGTTGGACTATTTGATTGAGTCTTATGACCTGCAAGAGTTTTCAGGTAAGCAAGGGACAAATATTTGGGGCCTTATGGTTCAATATACAGCAAGAGAACTAATAGTTGTAAAAGCTGTAAAGCTAACATCAGATGCAGTTCTGCTGTGGAAGTCCTACCAGAAGGTCAGCTGTTGGCACACGGATGACGGAGATTAAGTTTTGTGGTTTCAAGAGTCCTTGTGACAAAGACTGAATTTCTGTCAGGAGTAAGTTGAAAAACAGTCAGGAAAAGATCAGTCCATATTGAACTCAAACAGAAAACCAGAGTGATTTAGCAGAATAAGAAAGCCAGCGTATTTCAGTTATGGTCAGCCCCAAATCTTTTGTTCATCTGGAATGGTTCTTTTTAGGGGTTATTTAACGCATTTTTACAGCTCTTAGTCAAGTTTTGAATTGCAAAGGGGTTTTGCTTGGAAAGGTGACGAAAATCCAACTCCCAACAGTGTTTGTTGGGGACGGGATTTCAGCTCCTCACACAGCTTTGAGAATGGCCACCAAAACTCTCCAATTCCTTCTTTACACCCAACAGGTCTGTGGGGCACTACGCTGACGGAGAACACGGCAGAGAACAGAGAGCTTTATGTGAAGACCACGCTGCGAGAGCTGCTTGTCTACATCGTGTTCTTGGTGGACATCTGTCTCCGTGAGTGGCTGCCATATCCCATAGGTGTCTTTTCCGTGTGCAGCACAAGGGGAATAATGTGAGGTTCTATTATTAGACTTCCTCACTCTGTTGTAGGTGTTAAATTTAATGTACATGCACTCGCTGCAGCAGGTAGGTGTGTCATTAACCTACAGAATAGTGGCTGCTCACAGAAGTAAAATAACTGACTGTTGCTCTAGAAATAATTGATATTAGTTGAGTTTAAGCAGTATTTTTCTGATCCATGCTATCAGTTCTTGCCACTGACTCCACAGTTCCAGGAGAATCTGCCCAGGGTCTTTTCTTAGTTTCACGGCAAATACTCGAGACCCAGAGAGCAGCTCTAGAAACTTCCTGGGATCAAAGACACAGGGTTCAGAGATAGTTATTTATTTATTCCCCCTCCAGGACTGGAGGGGTGGCTGAGGTGATAAAGCAGATGGCAGCTCACACCATTGTTCTTGGGTGGATTTAATGCCTCCCTGTACGGAATGCAAATGGACTTTGTGTGGGTAGAACAATGGCTGTTTGTTCTTTGGGAAGGCTCCTTCATTATCACAAACGAGCACCTGTGGCATGGGGCAGTGGAGAGGGTTATATTTAATGACCCTGTGGCAGGAGAGATAGTCAGACAATGCCCACCTGAGCTACTATCACACAGACAGGGCTTCAGTCACTCTTCCTAAAGAACCAAGACACGCACACAGACGTACGTGTGGTCGCACACTGACTCATCCTGAACTGGTAGTTGGGGGGGTGTTTTGAACATCAGCTGCTTTATTTTCATGGTACCCTTTCAACAGCAGGACAGGTCCCTAGTGATCACCATGATGGATGCTTTTCTGCGGCAAGGAGCAGTGGAGAGCTGAAACAAAACGTTCAGGGAAGTGAGACCCTGCTCCTGTTTGAGGTTTCCTGATATATGAGAACTTAACCGGAGCTCGTCACTTGGGAAAATGGGGTGGTCTCTATACCTTTATGGATTTAGATCAAAACTTTAAAATACTCATGGACTTCATTCTGAGATCATGGACTTTGTTCTGAGAAAGAAAATCTCTTCCAGAAATTTTGTCTGAGGAAAAAATTGTTACCCAGGATGTTCCATTGCACCATCCAATGGTCTTCTCTGGCTTTTAAACTCGTCTAGTCTGGCAGTTTAAATTCTGGGATGTGCAACAGAGAAGTTTGTAAATCCCTAAGAAAGCAGAAAGAAATACGATTAGAGTTCCCAGGGCTTCCTCTCTTGTGCCTTGCTCATCTTACCTGCGATAGTATAAGCTACACAGAAAGTGAATATATACACATTTATATCTGTCCCCAGTACTCAATTATAAGTGATGTGTATCTTCTCTTAGTGACATACGGAATGACAAGTTCCAATGCCTACTACTACACCAAAGTGATGTCTGAGCTCTTCCTGCAGACCTCTTCTGACGGCCGTGTCTCCTTCCAGTCCATCAGCAGCATGGCTGACTTCTGGGTGGTGAGTACAAGTCTGGCCCAGCACGGGGAGCCCTGGGAATCTCAGCTAGGCTGGGATATTCAGTTCCTGCTGAATGTGCTCCCTAATCAGGAATTTTCCCTAATATCCAATCTAAGCCTCCTCTGGTGCAACTTGAGGCCATTTCCTCCTGTCCTATTGCCTGTTCCTTGGGAGAGGAGACAGACCCCCCCCACCTCCCTACAACTTCATTTCAGGGAGTTGATGCTCATTGCACAGATAGGGAGGACCAGCCAAGTGACTTACACCAGGTTTCCTTGTGGTAGAAATGGCTTTGAATCCTACAGTCCAATATCTTCTTGCTGGTTTCTTGGTGATAAGCTTATGTCCATTTTCCTGGGCAGTTGTGGGAACAGCATACTTAACCTGCCCGTAATTCATGCCTGCATTGGTCTAATCTATGGATTCTTTATGAAGAAGCTGGATTAAAATTTGCACTGACTTTTATCAAAAAGAATAAAGAGTGGGGGGAAAGATGTCCAGAGTCCAACACATTTCTGTCAAAGAACTGGTGAAGGAATAACATGAGCCACAGTGAATGTTGCTGAGATATTGCAACCACTTATCTCTGACAGTCAGCCAGAAATGGTTTGGCAGTTAGCTTTGTCTTTTCCTGCCCTATTAAAAAAAGTAAAATTAATTAGGGCGCAATTGTTTTCCCCCAGCTGTTTCGACGGCACTGGCAGACCCCCTTTTCATAATTCACACCTCATGCCAGGACAATTCCTTGAGACTTGTGCTCACTGAAGTGGAAGGGACAGAGGCTTCTCCTACTTTCCATCCTGGGGAGTATGGAGGGGTGGGCTGGGTCTTACTGTCTCAAACCCAGGCTAAGAAAAGTCCTCCGAGGTGTGGGCTATAAAGAAGTTGTTCTCCTCTCTCTCGCAGTACGCACAAGGCCCCCTCCTGGATAATCTTTACTGGACAAAGTGGTACAACAACGACTCCCTGGCAGCGCACGGCACCCAGTCGTACATCTACTACGAGAACCTGCTGCTGGGTGTCCCACGCATGCGACAGCTGAAGGTGAAGAACAACTCCTGTGTGGTCCATGAAGACTTCAAGGAGGAAATCTCAGGCTGCTATGATGTGTACTCAGAAGACAAGGAGGAAAGGGTCTCCTTTGGACTCGTCAATGGAACAGCGTAAGTACAGCTTCTGCTGTTCAGGATTAGAAAATCCGTGGTTGTTTTTTTTAATTAATTTCTTCTAGTTAAAATAAAATCTGCTGAGCTACAGGATGCCAGGGTTGCGTTTTTCACATGAGGCTGGAATTCCCCATGCAGTCAGTCACCAGCAGCCAGTCTTTGTGTGTCTCTCAATCAGGCCAAGTTTCTCTTTGAGGAAAAACACAACAGAATGAGTGGCAGAGTGAGACCTGTTGGGAAAGCTATGGGAAATCCAGTGGGAAATTAGGTAGAGATAGTTGCTTGTTTTTAAGAGGGTGAGGATAAATAGAGACCCCTGGGACTTAGATCTGTCTCGTGGATGATGCAATCTGCTTCCATCTGGGATTTGAGGAGCCAGAGAGAAGGGTGTGTACCTTTTTTTTGTCTTGAAAACCTACTTCTTGACAATAATGTGATGCAGCTGCAGTTTAATAACTCTTTTGTTGCTGTCTGAGTCTTGGTCTGCGAATGAGAAGCTATGGCTCATAAGGAAATATTGGGTATAAGCGTGTTCTAAGCAGAGGGTTGTGTGCAACGTGGTAGAAGGCAATAAAGCAGATCCTGGGAGCGACCTCCTCGCAAGCAGGACTGTGGCACAGCCCATGCACCTGCAGAATATGCCCTCTACAGCCTTGCAAGTCATGTTGTGTCACTGCTGGGAAGCACTAGATCAGAAATCTGTCAATAAGGAAGAACTGATGTAGGCTCAGATCTGGAATAGGAATTAAGTGCCAACTCTTTAATTAAAAAACTTCTCTGTCCCTTGAAGATCTAGTCTAATTTCTCCTGGCTACAAGGCCCATATCCAAGTCTGGGATGGTGATGCCTTTGCTTATGGGCTGTCTGTTGCAGGTGGAGGTACCATTCTGAGGAGGAGCTGGGTGGCTCATCTCACTGGGGAAGACTAACCAGTTACAGTGGGGGAGGATACTACATAGACCTCAAGTTGACCAGAGAAGAGAGCGCTGAAGCCCTGCAAGTCTTGAAGGAGAA
Organism: Calidris pygmaea; assembly: GCA_003697955.1. NCBI lineage: Eukaryota > Metazoa > Chordata > Aves > Charadriiformes > Scolopacidae > Calidris > Calidris pygmaea. The sequence continues at coordinate 3,203,203 of QJSC01020463.1, read as the reverse complement.
GTTGTGGCTGGATCGGGGGACACGAGTTGTCTTCATTGATTTCTCTGTGTATAATGCAAATATCAATTTGTTCTGTGTCCTGAGGTAAGTCCAGTCCCACTGAAAATTCTTCTGCCTCTTGCTTCTTCCTCAAAGCCACGGTTCCTTAAAGTGCAAATATTTTAATATGGTCCACCAGGGGGTTAGGACTGAGTGGTGTCAGCAGGTGTAAATTGATTAGTAAGAAGACTTGGTCTTCCTGACATAACCAGTCATGCTTCTCCTCACATTTCGCTCTTTTCTGTCATGGGCAATGAAGCAGCAGAGATAAGGCTGTGCAAACAAACACACACACAACTCTTCCACGCATGGTTTGGTGCGAAGCTCACGCTTAGGTTTGATGCCTCTCAAAATTACCTAAGAGCCTCCAACCCCTGTTTGTAATTATCAGAGTTTTCTTGTCCCCTTCAAGGTTAGTGGTTGAGTTTCCAGCCACTGGTGGTGCCATTCCCTCCTGGCAAATCCGGACCGTCAAGCTTATACGATATGTCAGTGCGTGGGACTTCTTCATTGTTGCCTGTGAAATTGTCTTCTGTGTCTTCATCTTCTACTATGTGGTAGAGGAGATTTTGGAGTTGCGTATCCACAAGCTTCAGTACTTCACCAGCATCTGGAACATCTTGGATGTGGTTGTCATTCTGGTGAGGATCCTTGCACTCTTATTTTTGAGGGAGCAATGGCAGGGAGGTGTAAGAGCAAAAATAAATGAAGGAATGGGTAAGCTGGTCTAGATAAGAGAAGAGCTGGCAAATGTTTTGCTCCAATAGAAAAATGATGTAGCAGAATAAATGGACACATGCTTTTCTACCAGCTGTTAGGAGAAAATTCTTTCCTTGGAGATGCCTGAGGGACTGTGAAGTCAGGGCATCGTCCAGTGCATTTAGACCTTATTTCCATTCCCTACCAGTAGACTGCAGTAGTGAAGCGTGGTACCCAGGAACCGTGACACTTTAATTTCTGGGGAAAGCATAGGCTCAGCGCTCACCACGGACTCTTCCTCTTCCTCTTCACAGCTCTCCATCGTCGCTATTGGGTTCCACATCTTCCGCACCATTGAGGTGAACAGGCTGTTGGGAGAGCTGCTGAAACACCCCAACACCTACGCAGACTTTGAGTTCCTGGCATTCTGGCAGACCCAGTACAACAATATGAATGCCGTCAACTTATTCTTTGCCTGGATCAAGGTATTGTAGTGGGGGGGGGCTGAGAAGTGCCAGGCCTCCCGTCTCAGACCTCTCTCTCTAGATAGCTTAGATAGCTTCACCCCTCTGAGTGCGTGAGGGTAACAGCTATATAACAGAGAAGGATTTTCTTCAAAGTTGTATGCTCTGCTGTGAAGAAAATCCAGACAACTTTTCACCCTGCATTCTGAGGCCAGTTATTTGGAGATAATGGAGAGGGAGATGAGCTCACACATTGTGGCGTAAAGTGGTTTTAGAAAATGCTGAGTACGCTATAACTTCGTCCATCCTGTATTATTTTTGTATTTGGGAGGATAATCCGGCAAACCACGTTTTCATCTCATGATGGCCACCCGACAACTGGAAATGACTCATCTGTTGGCATGGACTTTGCATTTCAAACAAAGCATCCTGGCGTGGTGGAAAGCCACCCTGAACTTGGGGTTCCTCATTAGCCCTGAGAAATTTGGCCTTATAGCAGTCCCTCTTTATATTTCCCTTTGACACAGGGAACAAAGTCATGTCTTTGTGATCCCACAGGAAGATGGTGGCACACTGGGGACAAATATCCTGAACACTAAGCCACCATTCCCCTAGCCTGGCTGTCTTCTCGGTGCTTTGGTACTACAGTGAACCTCTTGTCTTGTCTATAAGCAAGAGAATATATATGAGAGACTGAGCTAGCTGATGGTTTGACCTAACTTTGTCCCTCTTCTTTCTTCTTGCAGATATTCAAGTATATCAGCTTTAACAAAACCATGACCCAGCTCTCCTCCACACTGGCACGTTGCGCCAAGGACATTCTGGGCTTTGCCATTATGTTCTTCATTGTCTTCTTTGCCTATGCCCAGCTGGGTTACCTTCTTTTTGGGACACAAGTCGAAAACTTCAGCACCTTTGTTAAATGCATGTAAGTGTGTAAGGTAGAGCCATGTTTCCATCATTTCATTGAAGGAATGTCAATCAGACACCTGTTGTACCTCATTGTAATAAAGCCGCAAATTAATAAATAGATCCAGCTTTGACATCTTAATTGAAAAAAATAATGCAGTGAGACAATTGAGGGTTACAGAGTGATTTCTGGTTGTCTGGTGTTTATCAGCAGGGACATGAGTAGTTAATCCTACCAGACTTTGAGACTCCTTGCAGCCCTACCACTCAATGGAAATCCCAGCCTTTTCATGGGAGCGTTCAGTGAGAAGTTTCCATTTTACTGAAGCCCCGATGGCTTCCCCTTGATATGGAGCTGTTGGGCACAACAAGGGTACTCAACATGCGCAGTGACTTAATGTCCTTCTGCAGAAAAGCATTGTAGCTCAGCCGATAAGGTCCATAAAGGCCCAAGGTAGAATGGTGTTGTCTGATGGTCGCTGAGACCTTGGCAAATTCATGTTTTTATACACCGGTAGATGGCTTTAGTCCTAGTCAGGTAAACTTTTCTCTGATTCTGGCGGTAAGAAGTAAATAGCTCAAGGCAAGTGTTTTGAAGTGGGCTCAGAGTGTGGGTTGGGGTTTTTTTGTTGTTTTTGGTTTGGTTTTTTGTTTGGTTTTGTGTTTTTTTTTTTGTAAGGAAGAGGTCCAGATAGAAGCTCTGGAGTTTTGAAATTCCCTGGCTCTCAAACACACTTGCTGATCACATCGTTTCGGTGCCTGCACAACAGCTGCGTCAAAACATTTCTGTTTTTCATCAGATAGTGCACTTTAATTCAAACAAAGGTTTGGAAGGAATACTGTTTGCTGCTACAGGGTTTTCACAGGGAAAAGCGTTTATCTTATCAAGATGATAGCTTTAAACACTGAAATGAAAAAAACAGAAACTTCATATTTATATCATTTATAAATGTCTGATTTTGATAAGATAGCAGCTCTACTTCATTTCTGAAAGTTGGTAGTCATATAATATGTTAATTTTAACACAAATTCAGTGTAGAGTTTTCTAAAACATGCAGTAGAATAGCCTAAATAAGATTAAGTAAACATTTTCAAAGCAAAAGAGATAAAAATAATTTCTTACTGGAAGGAGACATTTCAACGTCACTGAATTGGGACAATTTTAAACCAAAAAAAGAGGAAGCAATGCCGCACTCCTCCTCCTTAGACCTAGAAAACGTTCCCAGCTCCCTAAATAGTCCAAATACAAGGGATCCCAACTGGACCTTTGCATTTCTCAGAAGAGATTTTCAGGCTGGGGGCTCTCAAGGTCCTTTTTCCTGCACAATCACAGTCTGTCTGTTTTTCTGTCGGTCTGGTGGTTTTTCATCTTCCTTTTTTTTTTTAATTGGAGAATATTTTTTTACAAGGTTCACTTCATTGATTGATTTCCAGAGAAGTCCCAGAGATGGTGTGTCAGGATACCTGGGATGGGGGATGACCAGTGGGTGGATGAGCACCCACAGAAGAGGGTGTTGGGGAAATGAGTTAAAATACCCAATCTCAGACAATCCTCCTGTCCCTGGGCCTGCTCGGGGCAACCCATGATGTTAAGGGAGATACCTACTACAGCAGAGGTTTTCAGCCTGTGCTCCACAGATGTCTGGCATCCAGGCTCTGCCATCAAGGGGTGTACAAGAGATAACTGAGATAAGTAAACTTCTGATCAATAGATATAAACTTGTTTAATTATGAGGGCTATGAACTGTAAAAGGTTGAAGAGCACCTTCCAGTACTAACATCCCCTCCACAGCCTCATGATCTCTTTTGCAAGAGAAAGCTTCAGTGAGTCAAATGCCTTTGTAACGGGGAACTCATTGTTTATATTTTTAACTCCTGCTTAGACCCAAACACACTTTGGACAACCAGAAATTTGTGTGGAAACCGTGTTTTACTTTCCAGCCAGCTCTTGCCCTAACTAGATCAGCTCCGTTCACCCATGAAATACTATGGGTACATTTAACTCTCCAGTCAGATTAAGTGACTTAGATCCAGCTCTGGCTTCTGCCTGTGACCATCTGGGCTGCAGGCAGGCTTCAGGGATCCCCTCAGGACTGTCTGAGGAGGTAGGATAAATGTGCCTTTGTGTGACCTTGTGCTTTTCTCTTCCTCCAGCTTCACCCAGTTCCGGATCATTCTTGGTGATTTTGACTACAATTCCATTGACAATGCCAACAGAGTCCTTGGGCCAATTTACTTCGTCACCTACGTGTTCTTTGTTTTCTTTGTGCTCCTGGTAAGCAAGAAAGCCTTCCTGACCTCTATATATGGACAGCAGTGTTTGAGAGACTCTGCATGATCATAGAATGGTTTGGGTTGGGACGGGACGGACCTTAAAGACCATCCAGTTCCAACCCCCTGCTCTAAGCAGGGGCATCTCCCACCAGACCAGGTTGCTCAAAGCCCCATCCAGCCTGGCCTTGAATCCCTCAAGGGATGGGGCAGCCACAGCTTCTCTGGGCAACCTGTTCCAGTGTCTCACCTCCCTCACAGGAAAGAATTTCTTCCTGAGATCTCATCTAAACCTTCCCTCTTTCAGTTTAAAACCCTTCCCCCTTGTCCTATGGCTCCACTCCCTGATCAAAAGTCCTTCCCCATCTCTCCTGTAGCCCCTTTCTCCCCAGAAACCTTTTCTTCTCCAGGCCGAACACTCCCAACTCTCTCAGCTTGTCCTCACAGCAGAGGTGCTCCAGGCATAAAAGAGGTGCTCCAGAAATCCCCGCGTTAGGTGTAGTGCAAATGTTTAGAGATAGGAAGTGCAAATAGACCAAAGTAGACAAAGAACACACTGCAGTTGAGGATTTGGCCATCAGGGTGATTAAGGGCCATATTCTTATCATTTAAGGTGAAGACTAAAAGTGACTGGGAATACCACTGATGTTGTAGCTGAATTCAAGGGGATCTGGAGCAGCCGAGATGCCTCAAGCTAATTAATCTCTTCCCCTTTTTCTAGAACATGTTTCTGGCCATCATCAATGATACTTACTCAGAAGTCAAGGAAGAGCTTTCAAGCCAGAAGGATGAGCTGCAGCTCTCAGACATCTTGAAGCAGGTGATGAATAGCAAAAGCTGTGCGATTTTCTAGCTAAATCCTAAACATCTTCTGGAAGTCCCTGACCTACATGGAACTCGCTAGAGGAAAAAAAAAGTGGTTGCCAACTCAAGATCCACCACCTTGGTGCACACAGTAAAAACAAGAGCCACAGTTCCCTTCTGGGGTAGATCAAGGTCCCAAGTCCTTTGGCAATGGGAAGATGAGAAAGCAGGGGTTGGGAGAACTGTGTTGCTTAAGCATGCTGGTAGTGTTTCTCAGAGACTTTCCTTTCCAGGACAGTCTCTAGACAAAGATCTTTCAGTCCTTGATATAGTGTCAGCCCAAAATCTTCCTATATTAGTCAGCATCTGCTCACCCATATTGCATTGTCTGCTCTGTCCTATTTTTCACTGTTCTGCCTGCATGATTCCGTGTCCCTTTGCACCTTTGGTAACAGAGCTACAACCGGACACTCATGAGGCTGAAGCTGAAGAAGGAGCGGATTTCTGACGTGCAGAAAGCACTGCAGAATGGAACGAAAGAACTGGACTTTGAAGACTTCAAGAACAGCTTGAAGGAGTAAGTGAGTCACAGCCTGAGGGGTGCCCACTTACCCCTTTCTCTTGGTCATACAGGTAATTTAAATTATGTGACTTTCAAGACTGGGAGAGCAGTTAAAATCATAGAATGGTTCAGGTTGGAAGGGACCTTAAAGATCATCAAGTTCCAACCCCCTGCCCTGGGCAGGGACACCTCCCACCAGACCAGGTTGCTCCAAGCCCCATCCAGCCTGGCCTTGAACCCCTCCAGGGATGGGGCAGCCACAGCTTCTCTGGGCAACCTGGGCCAGTGTCTCACCGCCCTCACAGCAAAGAATTTCTTTGCAATATCTAATCGAAATTTCCCCTGTTTCAGTCTAAAACTGTTACCCCTTGTCCTATGGCTCCACTCCCTGATCAAGAGTCCTTCTCTATCTCTCCTGTAGCCTCCTTTAGGGACTGGAAGGGGCTCTAAGGTCTCCCTGGAGCCTTCACCTCCCCAGACTGAACACCCCCAACTCTCTCAGCCTGTCCTCACAGCAGAGGTGCAATGTAAGACTCGAAAAGCAGTTATCACCTTTCCTCAAGTGTTTAATCTCCAGTTCTAAGTGGGTTTGTGTTACTCTCCCTTTCCCATTTGGGATGTTTAGGTATCTCACTGGTGGGAGGGAGCAATACACTCATTTCAGGCTCTAACAGTGGGGGAGCACCCCTTCTAAAGGTGTAATCCAGTGCCTTGACCTTTCTCTGTCTACTATTTTGCAGACTGGGCCATGCAGACCACGAGATCACAGCAGCCTTCTCCAGGTTTGACAGAGATGGCAACCACATCCTTGATGAAGAGGAGCAACAGCAGATGAAGCATGACCTAGAGGCGAAAAGGGTAAATAAAAGGGCAAGGGAAGAAACCCTCTGTTTGGCTGAGATCCCTACAAAGTGGCCACAGGAATCTTTTGGGTTTGTGGTATAAACTAAGCAGGCAATTAAATACAGCTCCAACTCTGCCTGGAGAGCATCTCAAGTGCCTGTGAAGCTGTGTGGGTTTTGCTGTGAAGCTGACACGGAGTTAGTAGCTGGCTTTGCAGGAGTTTCTTTACCTATCTTCTAGGTTGCTCTGAATACAGAGATTGAAAATTTGGGGAAATCCTACAGTGAAAAGACCCTGGATGAGAACCTGACTTATGTGGAAGCAAGGAATAACCACACCAATAAGGGCAGCTGGGTCTCCGAAGAAGAGTTCCAAGTGTATGTTTACGCTGGCAGTAGTTTAATCCCTCTGCAAAAGAGGGGTCTGGTTCACTGCTACTTTATTCTCTTACAGAACTTATATATATTTATATTATATAAATATATATATATTTACATTGGTGCTGAGCAGTTTCAGGAAGATCTTCTCCCTTTTAATCTTGCTCATGTGTAAATGAGCAGGTTGGGAGAGAACTGGGACAGTTCTTGTGGTTTGCTTGTTCCTGCAAAAGGCTGGGTTAAGAAATTTTGCTTTCTGCCCTCTTGAATAACCTCTGCAGCTGTCAGCTGGCCACAGGCAATATGCTGTCATGTTTCAGGCCAGAAGGTAGCCCCGATAACTGGGCCAAGGGAAGCTGATACCTTTGTAGAAGGTCCTATGGGAATAAATATCCTTGGTTTACAGCCTAGTTGGCCTTCCTCCTCCAGGTCTGGGAATAACACTTGGCTGTTTCTTCCACAGGAGGAGCAGGGGATAAATAATCAGGAGAATTAGGAGAGAATCAGGAGATCCTGATTCTGCTACTGAGAAACACTGAGTAATTCACATACAAAAAGGAGAGGCAGTTGCAATATTTAATAATGGGATTATATTGTGGCTGGAGTGTGGTCCAAACTGGTTGGGAACCATTCTAAGCAGGATCACTGATTATAGGTGAAAACAGCATAGCAGGGAGTTATGTCTCCACTGGGAGACATAACTCCAGATGGTTCTCTGACATGAAGCATTCACTCCTGTTTGAGGTTTGGCCCACTGTCCATAAGATGTCTGCTGCAAATCCTGCTGTTCCTCACAAGAAAAAGCTTGCAAACGCTCTCCATGTCTCCCCCAGCCTCCTGCAACGCGTGCTGCAGTTGGAACAGTCCATAAACAGCATTGACTCCAAGATCGATGCCGTGGTGAGCAAGCTAGACGTGCTGGAAAGAAACAATCTGAAGAGGAAGGACCTGGACAACATGAGCAAGGTTAGTAGCCTTCCACCATGCATTTAAACCAGCTTCAGGGTAGGTGACCAGCCCTGCCACATGAATGGACCTGCTGTCATCTTTGCTTTCCAAGTTCCCATTGACATAGGAGCAAAAGAGTTGGGCAGGGTCGGCGTTTTGTGTGATGAAGCCTCTCCTGTTCATGCACAGTGACAAAAAGCTGCTTGTTTTCATGTCCCCCCAGTTAACCATGGTACCCTTAAACACATCTCCCAGCTCCTCTGCACCAAGCTCATTCCTGTGGCAGTGAATGCAATCCACTTGTCTCCATTTCTTTTCACCTACTTATCCATCAAAAATTTTATCTGTCCGATGTCAAAAAAGATCATGTTGTCCTTCCCAGCCAGAGCAGCTCATGACAGTGTTGTGGACTGTGATCTTACCATCTTGCCTGTGGTTACTTATCACACGTGAAGTGGAAGATAGTCAGTGGTGTGTCCTTAGTGTCCCAATGCAGACCTGAGACTTTTGCCAAAGGCTGCCTGTATTCAGTCAACCGGCAGATGCTGGATCTTCAGCTTTAAAGTTGAAGGCAGCGCAGTGTGTGGGAGTCACATCACCACTTCGTGTTTTCATTGCTCTCATAACGAGAGTAGTCCAACAGCACACAGCGACCTAGCTGAGTCAGAAAGAAGCCCCTCTCTCTTGCAGAGTGGTTTTGTGATCCCTTCCCATCTGAAAGAGTAGTTCAGATTGTCCTACTTTTCATGTGAACGTGCCTGAAAGATTATTCAAGTGTTCACTTGCAGGTTTGCTTTGCCCCTGGATTCCTATGAATGTTCTTGTAGAGGGCAAAAAGGGATGAACCCTCATCTATGAATGAACATTCATCAATGTTTTGCAGCAAACAGTGTATTGGATCTTTAATAAACAGGCAGATTATACTAATGTTTGGAAGAACGTGGGAAGCCATTATGAGGAAAGGCTGAGGGACTTGGGTCTTTTTAGTCTGGAGAAGACTGAGGGGGGATCTGATCAACGCCTATAAATACTGAAAGGGTGGGTGTCAGGAGGATGGGGCCAGGCTTTTTTCAGTGATGCCCAGGGACAGCACAAGAGGAAACAGGCACAAACTGGAACAGAAGAAGTTCCATCTGAACATGAGGAGGAACTTCTTCACTTTGAGGGTGGCAGAGCCCTGGAAGAGGCTGCCCAGAGAGGTGGTGGGAGAGAGTGGGAGAGGGTGCCCAGAGACGGTGTCTCCGTCTCTGGAGACATTCAAACCATGCCTGGATTCATTCTTGTCCAACCTGCTCTGGGTGGACATGCTCTGGCAGGGGGTTGGACTAGATGATCTCCAGAGGTCCCTTCCAACTCATGCACACCTTGTCCCTCTCCTGGAGTGTTGCTAGACTTCTTGGAAGCTTGCTAACAATGCAGGTCACTCTTTCCTCTTGTTAACAGGAGGAAGAACCCTGTCAAGAAGAGCTGCTGCTCCCCCAGAGCCCAGACCAGCTGGGCAAAGAAGAAGCAGAAAGCTGGGGGATGGAACGTGTTGGGGGCAACAACCTGAGCGGCAACTCTTCCCAGAACGGGGTCTGCCCCATCTTGCCTAGGTCGGGTGTGCCGGGGTCTCAGGTGCCCAAGAACATCCCACGTCACTCTGACGTGCGCTTCTAGCCAAGAGCCCAGTGCTCCCAGTTTGGCTCCTGTGGTACTAAGTCACTGTCAGTTGTTTCCCCACCATTAGAGCAATCCGGACGGCTGGATGCAGACACCGCTGTTGGCAGGAACTGGTGATGTGAAAAATCAGGGGGTGCTCTTTCTCCAGCATAACGATGTGTAATGTCAGAGCTAGAACTTCTAGGTCCCTGTACCTCCGTACCCCCAGAAACCTCAGGTTTCTGGTCCTGAACAGGCCCATGCAAAGCCTTTTATCTGTCCTTTCCCAAGATGCAAAGACCCCAGAACTCTTTGGACACTTGTGTCCAGAGTAGCACATTGCAACCTGTTCCCAACAAACACAATCATCTGCAGGACAAAGGACATGGTAATTGTGTAAACAAAGCAGGGTATAATCATTAGCATGGGATGGAAAGGACAAATTTAGTTATTTCTGTCCACCGAGTTCCCAGAAATTTTGTCCTGTTGTAGTTTGTTTCCAGAACGCTTTGGTGGTAACCCTCTCTGTACCTTAGATCCAGACATTGAGAAAAGAGGATAACTTGGGATAAATAAAATGAGAGCTGACTCCCAGTGTGGTCGGGAGGAGATCCGAAATATCATAAATGGAGAAGTAGCTGTTACTGGTAGAGTCCAAGGCCTGAGTGTTAGGGAGTAGACTTCTGGTGATATGGTTTCTAACACAGATATTGACACCAAGAAATCTCTTTATGTTGCCTATTTTCACACTCCTTAAATTGCATTTCAAGGAACTTCACAGAATTAGCACTATATTTACAAAGTTGTTGGCGCTTCTCTCCTTTTGTCCAGGAAACAAGTTTGTTTGCAACTGTGGGTGCTGACATTCTTCAGTTGAAGAATATTGTGAAAATGAGATGAATGTCAGTTTTTCAACCGCAGGCAAAATACTTGTTTTCCAGCCATTTTTTGCATTTTGCTGAGACTTCTTTTTCCTTGTAGCTGGTGCAGACTAGTGCAGCTATTACAGGACCACCATGAAGGTATTTGGAATATCTTAATTGCTGGTATTCTGCTATAGTTAACCTCAAATAGGCTCTGTAGGCTCAAAGGCAATGGAAGTGTGAGTTGTACCAGAGCACTGATACCACCTCACATCAATGCCACGCTGTTTAGTGTACAGTGGTAGGTTTAGTGGGGGGGGATGTTGTGCGGTGGCACTTTGTGTAGCCACCTCCTTTTTAAGATGGACGTGTCGCTGCATTCTGTGGGAAAAGCTCCCTGGGAATGCCTGAAGGACCTCAGGATCAGCTCTGTCCCCAGATGGCCCAGGGCTGTCACAGCTATGAGATACCAATGATGAACGCAAGCAGAGGGTCCTTCAGCTGTGAGACCTTGTCACCCAGCCCACAGGGAGCTTAGATGTCAGCCCAGGAGCTGTGGATGCAGGAACTGCAGGGTCCCATCACTCACTTCCCAGCAGCTGGTCCTCCCACTGGGGCAAGAGTTACCTGCGAGACATCGCCACAGCTCTTGGACTCCTGGTTCCACTGAATTCAGACCCAAGCAAGAGCTTCTTGCCTCCAGCTCAACTCAGAACAATGATGTTGCTTGTTTCCTCCTACTCTCAGCATTGAAACTACTGTCTTATTCAGAAGAAAACGGCCTACGTCAGGAGAAATTCCTGAAATAAGCCCTTCTATTTGCAAATTTTAATTGAACAGATAATCCATATGCCAAATTGGAATTGAACAGAGGAGCTATGTGCCCTCTAATGGGTTTGAAGAGCGCACATGGCGCCTTAGGGTTAATGAATTGGGTGCTCTGTGTGTTGAAAAGCACAGACGAAGGCTTTTCCTTAAATTAATTTCCAAGCTCCTGTTTTAGATCCTGGCTCAATAGCTAACTATGGCTACTGAAGCCTAATTGGAAAATCAAAAAATTGTTCTTTTGAAATCTCTGAAGGGGTGCCTGCCTTTTCCAGGGGCGCAGAACACCGGGTGAGGTCCTGAGTCTGCCTTCCTGCATAGATATCATACTTGGGATGCTGATCTGTGAAGAGCTAAGCTTAGCAGCATGGAATAGATCCAAGCAGCAACTGTCTGCTTTAGGGGGTTGATCCTGTGTTGGTAGAGCCAGTGGAAGATATATTGCTGGCTGGGGCTCAGGTCCTCAACATAGCAACGACTGCTGTGGGGACAACAGTAGCCTGAAATAGGGTCCTGCTAGGAAAACGAAGGTGAGAGTGATTAACTGTGAAGCCTGGCTTTCCTAAGCCTTAGGCTTCGTTGTTCTGCTCAACAGAAAAGGCGGCACAAGACCTCTCTCTTGGTACTGCCCTACATTTACATTTCCATTCCCTTCCCGAGCTGTGCCAAGCATCTGCAGGACCAGCCCCAGGGTTAACTTGCCCCTGAGGCGGGAGATGCTGCAGCCTCTAACGTTTTGCACCAGGAGGCAACCTCCACTGCTCCCTTCTGCACAGAGACCACCGTAAATGCCACCTTAATGCCAGGGAAGGCAGGTGAGGCAAGAGGACAATGGTGTGACAGCCGGACTCAGCTCCACAGGTGAGTGGCCATCAGCTTCAGGCAACCAGGGGTCAGGCACTGTAAGCTTTACCTACAGGAGGAGGTTGTGTTTGTGCTGCAGAGGTTGTTCTGGGTTTGTGCTGCCCTGTTCACGAGCCCCTGAGCCAGCTCTGGCTGGGATCAGAGAAGAACTGGAGGCTGCAGTGGTCTCCTGGATCCATCAACAGCCTGGTCCGGGAGCTCCTTTCCCCTTTTCAGGCAGAAAGATCACTCCCTTCACCCTGTGCTGGGATTTTGGTGGTGCCAACGCTGCTGAGTGTAAAATGGGTTCTGTCACTGGTATGTGTCTCTTCCTGCATTAATGTCTTGTCTCTCTTACTTGTACATCTCAATGCAACTGTGGCTTGCCTGCTCCTTCTCAACACGGATATGTGTCCTAGAGTAGGGCAAGGCAATTAATTACTTGTCCCCAGCAATTGCTTGTGCGTAATTGTTAATTGTGTCCTCCAGCTGGTTGAGAAATAACATAAATAGCACTGAGTGGTTAAGTTCATCCAGCTTCTCTTTTCACATGCGTGTCGTCAGCCCTCCCACCAAGAGCTGGTGTTATTTAGGTGATACATGACTCACAGGGAAAGTAGTAAAGTATTATTGTTTTCCTCGACAGCGGGTGAATGGCTGTGTTTTGTTCCAAAGTGCCTTCCCATCTGCAGTGTCACCTCAGAGCCCTCCCAAACTCAGCCCAGCTTCTGGAGTTACCTTACCAACAGTGGTGAGTTTACCAGCAGATGTCAGTCAGCACCACTCGCAGCCCCTTTTTGAAGGAGGTCGGTGGCAAATCTCCCATTTGAGAGAAAACTGAGACATGGGAAAATTACTTTCTCGGTGGCAAAACATCAGAAGCAAATCCAGGGTTTCCAAAACACGCTTTGTTGATACTACGTCCTTCCCACCTGAGTACTCGTTGCAAGCTTTGACCATCTCTGGCAGGTTACAGCTGTTCCCTCTCCAACCTTTGAAACAGGGTTCGTACAGGTTTTGCTTGGGTTTTTTGGACTTTGAAAAGTCCTTTACAAGCGGTGGTATCGTCCTAGAGCTGCTGCTGCCTGGTCAGCCTCTAGCACAGGAGATTGTTGGCTGAAGACCACCTTGCCCCGGCCTGTTTTACCAACACATGGTGGCAGGAGGCACTTAGGAAAGAAAAGAGCAACATCAGGGAACAATTATCAGTATTCATGGAGCTTATCAGTAAGCAGGGAGAAGGGAGGGCATCATCTGATGAGCCAGCTTAAGCACCATGCCATCTTTTTGCTGGTCACAAAAGCCCTAATTCAGGGCCTCCAAGCCTGGAAGCAAGGAGCCCAGCGGCAGGAGAGCAGGAGAAGCAGGAGGAATTCCAGTGGGTGCCAGGTCCAGCCCCTTTCCTAGGCTCAAGGGCCAAGGGATATATTAAAAAAGAACACACCAGGTTTTAGAGAGAGGCGGCAGAAATCAAGGGTTGAGGAACTGACTAGGGAGACTTGCTTGTGGCCCGGTTTCAGAGGTGGCAAATGCCAGGCGTGGCTGGTGACCAGCCAGCCATGCTGCACACATGCCAGGCACCCAAGCGGGTGGCAGAAGGGTGCCAGCCCCCGGGGTGCGGCCAGCAAAGGCCGAGCCCTGGCCCAGGAGAGCTGAAGGAGGAATGTGAATGCTCAGCTGACAAAACAAGGCAGGTGTTCGGTGACAGGTCTCCAGCCTGAGGTCACGCTGGGCTTTGCTGAGACATGTCACTGCGAGTCACCAAGAGAGATGGTGAGGCTGCCAGCGACAGGGCGCTACAGCCCAGAATCATAGAATGGTTTGGGTTGGAAGGGACCTTCAAGATCATCCAGTTCCACCCCCTGCCCTGGGCAGGGACACCTCCCACCAGACCAGGTTGCTCCAAGCCCCATCCAGCCTGGCCTTGAACCCCTCCAGGGATGGGGCAGCCACAGCTTCTCTGGGCAACCTCTTCCAGTGTCTCACCACCCTCACAGCAAAGAATTTCTTCCTGAGATCTAATCTCAATCTCCCCTCTTTCAGTCTAAAACTGTTACCCCTTATCCTGTTTCTCCCCTCCCTGATCCAGAGTCCCTCCCCATCTCTCCTGTAGCCCCTTCAGGGACTGGAAGGGGCTTTAAGGTCTCCTTGGAGCCTTCTCTTCTCCAGGCTGAACACCCCCAGCTCTCTCAGCCCGTCCTCGTAGGACTCAGCCCTCCGAGTGTCTTCTTGGCCCTTGAAGGAAAAGGAAGATCTTGGGACATCCAACCCACGTCTAGACTTTCCAAGAGCAAGGTGGAGAGGAAGTACATAGTAGAGTCCTGGAAAAGTCTCCTTGATCACCTTCTCTGCATGATGGACACACTTTATTAAAGGCCTTTCCTGCTCTGATTTCACCAGCCTTCTTGGGTTTGGCTGGATTTGTGGGAGAGGGCTGGGAGACCTTTCAGAAAGGAAAACCTCCGGAGCTAAGTTGCATGCTTACCTGTTTCTTGCACTAGGGAAAACGAAGGCCTTCTACAGGAATGGCCCATCCTGGTGAACAGACCTGTAAGGCTTTGATGGAAGGGAGTGGTCTGTGGGCCATGCTCTGGCCACAGAACCAGGGTATGGAGGTCTTTAGCTCTGGTGTGAGACATGAGTGGCCTTGGTAAGGCTGTTGCTGAGGAGCTGCTGAAAGTAAAGCAGAAGAGATGGGTGAATTGGACAGAGATCGGTGCAGAGGTGGGCAATGCAAGCACCAGGAGCAGGGGAAAAATTGCAGCAAAGCTCAATGGTTCCTTCACCTTAAAACAGAACCAAATGCACTCACTTCTGTTCTCTTCCCTGCGTACTCATGAGCACCAAGAGATGTGTCCAAATGGCCTGTTAGGGATTTGGGCACCAAGGTCCTGTCCAGGGAAGTTGTGGAGTCCCCTTCTTTGGAGATTTTCAAGACCCGCCTGGATGCTCCTGAGTAACATGCTCTGACAAGCTCTAGGCAATCCTGCTTCAGCAGGGGAGTTGGGCTAGATGATCTCTATGGTCCCTTCCAACTCTAAAAATTCAGTGAAATTCAGGTGCTGTGGTCAGAGGTCCTTGTGATGACACAGAACAAGGCACGCCAGTTATGGAGTTCTCACGGTCTTCTGCATTCTTGGCCTGGTGATCTCGGCTTGTTTTTGAACATGCCTTTTTTTTTAAGGAAATGAGAGAGTTCAGTTTCTTATCCTGTCCCTCCTCTGTGAGTCATTAAGATTTACTTATTGTCCTTTCTTTTGCAGTCTGAGAGCCTGGAGGAGCTAGCCCTACATGTGTTGACACCCTGGTGAGCTGCTAAGTACAGTGCCATCAACACCTGCCAACTGCTGGCCTTCCACACCCAGGCTTTCATTTACCTCCATTCAGACCTACCTTAGCATTTCTGTCACGATTCTCTACTCCCCCTGCCTCTCCCAAATTACTGCCAACTGTCTCCTGCCCTAGGACACCCAGCTGCCCTTTAATGGCTCCTGAGTAGCCCTGGACAACCTCTGTCCCTCATCTCCACTCACACAGCAGTTTTCAGCCTAGGAGAGAAAAATTAGGTCTGGAGAGCAGAGCAGCACTGTCAAAAGAACTTGAGATCCCTTGGCCAAGACAAATACCAGGCAGTGGCACCACTGAAAGGAACAGCTGAGTATTGAGGTGCACCTGAGACCTGTAGAAGATAACCAGTTGGGCCAGCTGGAAGGTGGGTATGAAGAGCTCGGGCATAAGTAGCATAGGAATGTGGAGCTTTTTGCTGTGGTGTTGCTGGGTGAGCTGCGCTCCTAAGTTCCTCCTTCTTTTTGTTGTCCCCTTCATCTGTGTTACTGTCTTCATCCCTAGGTCAAACACCTAGCCTGGCCTACTGCTTTGGGTTCTCTTGGATAACACTCGCCACCTGGTGATTGCCCATCTTTTTGCCTCAGTTTCCCTCCTGGCGAATGTGATTTCCCTGCCATTTGCACCACAGCAGGGGACAGCTGAGATTTCTGAGCCTTTTTCCTTCACTCTGCCCTGTGTTGGAAGGACGTGGCGCGGTAGCTCTCTGTCAAGGTCCTACCAGCACCATTAGGCATCAAGGAAGTCACCAAGGCAGGCGGAAGTTATGGATGAGACAAGAGCTAGTTTCTTATCTCTCCTCCAGAGCACAAGCTGTTCGCTGTCACACTATCCCATGTTCTGCTGTTGTGGGGTGTCCCCTCGGGGAAGGACACTCTGCAGCTCCAGGTGACTGCAAACAAGTCTGAATCCTTTTGGGGGTTGCTAAAAAAAAAAGTCCTAATAGCAGCAGCCTGGGCCTTGGGAGTAGATAAATGTTAAACAGGTTTTTAGGAATGGCTGGTGGGGCAGCCCGGACTTTGCTCCTGAGGAAGGAGGTGAAATATCTACGTAACGTTGTGTATGTCAACATTCGTGTCTAGGGAGGGGGGCTGACCTCTGGAGACCTGAGTTGGGACAGATAAAACACACTTTAATCCTGTTAACCTCCTGCGGGCCCTGGGGCCCTGGGAAGGGGATGATGGAGTGCCCGTTCCTGACTTGCAAACAGCAACGCCGACGGTACTGGAGGGAGTCCTGCCCCAGCAGCTTGGCCTGAGAGGCAGAAGCTTGTGTTGCTGCCCCAGCTTTGCTTGGTGCCTCTTCTTAGTCTTCCCAGTCCCAAGCTTTGGTGTCCTAAGTCCTAAAGGTGCGAAAATGTGGGACAGTCATGACTGTTGTCCCTCCAGAGCTGCTTTTCTTAGAGGACATGGAAGCTTCTTTTCTTCTTAACAGGCTCCCAAGGCTTGTCTCCACAGCTAAGATGTATCCCCGGTCCAGGTCTCTTTTTCCCAGCTTTCTCATCACACCTCACCATCCCTGCTCCTTCTGCCTGTGTTATCTCTCTCTCTCTTCGTCTGTCTAGACTGTATTTTTGTTGTACATCAAAAGGCTGAGAGAGCTGGGACTCTTTAGCCTGGAGAAGAGAAGGCTGAGGGGAGACCTTATTAATGCTTATAAGTATCTAAAGGGTGGGTTGAAGGAGGATGGAGCTGGACTCTTTCCATTGGTTCCCAGTGACAGGACGAGGGGCAACGGGCACAAGCTGGAACATGGGAATTTCCACTCAAATACGAGAAAAACTTCTTTCTGGTGAGGGTGCCAGAGCCCTGGAAGAGGCTGCCCAGGGAGGGTGTGGAGTCCCCTTCTCTGGAGATCTTCAGGCCCCACCTGGATGCTCCTGAGTGATGCGCTCTGGGCAACCCTGCTTTGGCAGGGGAGTTGGACTAGATGGTCTCTAGAGGTCCCTTCCAACTCGGACAATTCCGTGATTCCATGATTTTATGGTAGTCCCAGGTTCTCTATAACATTACTGAGAACAGCAAATCGGAGCTGTAAATATCTGAGCATGTTCGTGGTGTCAGCTTTGCAACTACTGAAGAACTGCTGTGGTGGCTTAGATGTGCTAGATACGTTAGGGTACAGATACCCTTGTCTGACTACTTGCTTTATCCAGACAACACCTGTGTGTAGTTCTATTGATCCTATAGTTTAGCTCTCCGTGATTTCTGTCGGGGGTCAAGCCCAGGATATCTCTCACCAGAGCGCGTTAGTTAAATATTGATTTCCTTTACTCTTAGATTTGCTTGAATCCTTTCTTATCTTCAGCCAATTAAGGATTTAGTGCTTCTATGGATCCAGATAATGGACTAAATGATTAACAAAACTTGACAAAGTCAGAGTTCTTCTGCATAATCTGCAACTCTTGCAAAAGCCAGCTTCCCCAAGGCAAGCAGCACTTTAACCAAGGGAGGGAGGCCAGTCAGCACTAGCTTCGGCGTGATGAGCAATCAGGGTGGAAAAAAGCAAGATGAAACACTTTTTTTTTTTGTGCCTGGGGTGGTGAATTTGTAGATGCGGCAGATTCAGCACACGCATACACATCTGTACGGGGTGTGTCCTTTAGAATGGATTACAGAAGCTTTTGGGAAGGAAGAGGTAGGAAATCTCTCTCACACATGCACCACGTCTGATATCCCTGTCTCCCGCGTGGATCTCAAGAGCTGCTTTTTGTAGAGGGACCATTGGGGTCTGCTTCTTGTGCTGCATTCAGGGGAGAAGGCAATAGCACTCGTCAGCACGCAGTTCCTCCTGCACATATTTCTCATGCACTCTTCTGCTGGCCCAAGCCCCTGAAATATTTCCTGAGCCTTATGAAATCCAGCATTAGGCAGAACCTGGATCCTTGGGGCAATGGGAGCAGCATCCTAAAGAAAAACAGTGGAGAAACGGATCTGAAAATTTTGTGTCCGGCCATTCTCCTAGACAAAGCCATGCCTGACTCCATCGAGTGGTGGCAAGTCCTGGCCTGTGTGAAAAGCTGGACCAGAGGGAACCCTCAGCACCCCCTTCAAATCAGGTGTCATTTTGCGATGCTGTGGCTCGGGCTGCAGGAAGACGGGCAGAAGAGATGGACAGATGGGAGGCTGAAGGCAGCAGGGGCTGAGGAGCAAGAGCCAAAATCCCAAACCTGTGCTTAAAAGCTCCGTGAGATCTCAAACATGACCCAGGTTGCTCCTGCCGTGCTATCGCAGCGTATCAAGGCAAGGTCTGTCGCGTTGTTTGCTTAACGTCACTCAGTAAAGGCAAAGGGCTTCGTAGCTCGGGGCTTGCTAAGAGCTTTACACTGGGTTAATGCCTTTGCTCTCTTTCCGTAAAGGCCACCTCCTTCAACCAGAAGCAAAGGGTGACAGTTGACAGGGAAAATGCTCCTCTCTGCGGATGAGCAGCAGAAAGCGGTGCCAGCACCTGCCGACCTACAGAGTGGTGAGAGAGAAATACCATGCGTAACATCAGGCTCTCCCCAGGCTCCTTACAAGTATTCGTCTTGAAAAAAAACCACCCCACACCCCAGGCCACTCTTTTCTACCTCGGTACTGTCAGAAACCTTCCTCAGCAGCAGCCTGAGCTAGGTCAACCGGATCCCAAAAATGGTACAGTTGAAAAATACTCCCACCTCGGGTGGGAGATGGAACAGACTGAGGATCAAAAAGCCCTTGAAGAAGCCCAGAAGACACTTGCCTGAAGAACAGGCTCGAGGAGAGCCAGAGCTCCCAGCCTGATGCTGTAGTTGGCGGATCTGGTTCCTCCCCATTTATTGGGTCTCTATTTCTTTGGCACAGGGATGTGCTTAGGCACAGGGGGGGGGCAGAAAAGTGGGGTTTTTTTCCATTTCGTGAAGCATGGGAGGAGCAGTGCTGTTCCCTGAGATGGGATCCATCACCTCTGCCGGAGGAGCCGCTGAGCATCTGAAACGAGCTCAAGAGTCACCTGAACCTTTAATTGTGCTCCTTCAGCGAGCTGTTCTCCCACACCATCGTGCAGGCACTGTGTGGAGCAGCAAGTTCATGACTCAGAAAAGACTCAACTCTGCTCCCAAGCACAGGGGAGATATATATATATTTTTTTTTTTTTCTCACATGACAAGAGGATTGTCAGTGCAGCACATTGAGGGCTGGTGAGCATTTAGGGTCGAAATAGGCTTCGAGACAGAGACACGGCTGCGCTGGGTGAAACACTAGGGTAAAAGTTTTCTACGTAGGCAGATTTTCCTCGAAAGAGGAAGTTATGAAACATGAACTCAAGCCTGCTTCTGACCCGCAGGGTGACTGAAGATAACATTCTTATTCAGCAAGCCTGATCCTTGGGCGTACCTATGGAAAAACTCACTCCCCTGGCTACATCTAAGGCTATTTCAATACCTCCTTAATCCCACCTGCTCTGGGCTCCTGTCATCCCTGTAGAACATGCAGCCACGTGAGATGTGTCTTCTGCCTAGTGCATCGAGGGCATCAGGTGCATGGAGAGAGGGAGGAGTTGGAAAGGGAATAGGTGAACCTTGAGAGTTTTTATTATTGGCATCGATTGGGCAGCTGGAGGTGCACTTTGGCTTAGCTGAGCTGTAAATTTATATAGGAAGTGATGTGGTATGGAACTGCAGATGGTAGTCAAGCCGGAGGCAATTAACGTGGTGATTTGACAGCCCTGCCATAAATCATATTTATAAACCATAAAAAAAAAAATCTGTTTTTTTTCCTGCCTTCACAACACCAAGGAGTCTGGGGAGAGGGGAGTTTATTTATAAAGACAATAGTGCTTGGGGACAGGGGGCCGACGAGGAGCCTCGACAACAAAGGGAAGGAAATCCAGCCTTCCTGCTTTCACACATTCTCCTAGCCAGGACCACATGGTGGCACAGAGAGGGTGCCCGACGGGCAACGGGTGACCCCAGTGGGGCTGCTGTGAGCCCAATGGGCACAGGGCACCTGAGGAGCATCAGGGTGGCAGCGTCACACTCGGAGGGGCTCCCAGGACTGGCTGTGGCCTCAGCTGGACTGGAAGCATCCCCTGGGTGCGATGACCTTTCCAGAAGGTGGGAGACAGAGGGGGTGCTGCTTCCCACCCTCCATTTGCTGGACCTTGGATGTGCGGGT
>QJSC01020463.1:3092711-3182154 GCA_003697955.1 Calidris pygmaea | reverse complement strand
GTGTGGGGTGCTTCTGCTGCTTGGTCCTACCTGTAGCCTCTGCTAAGCCTTCCTCGTCCTCCTCCTCTCATCCTCGCACACACCCGCTGCAGCGGTGGAGCTTGCTAGTGCTAATTAGTAACTTTGCACAAAAAAAAAAAAGAACAACCCCAAACCGGTATAGCAGCGTTTTTGATGGAATAACTAAAGAACCCACCCAGAAGAGATGCGGGGTGCATAAGGCAGCGCAGTATTCAGAAGTTCTAACCAGGTTTTTGCCCCTGGTGTCACTGTCATCCCGACTTTTTTTTCCCCTTCTCATCTGTTGTGCAACCTTTCGAGCATATAAGCCTTCTCTTGCTGATGTAACCAGCATATCCTTTCTTGTTTCCCATAAGCAAGGCTTTCCCAGGGGTGACCAGCCTTAGAATTCAGGATGTGTCCAAGCTAAACAACCCTTCCTTTTCCCCACAGCTTCTATTTTACTTATACAGGGAAAAAAACAAACAAACAAACAACAACAACAACAAAAAAAAAACACCAAAAAACCTACTGCAACTTCTTGAGCTTTAAGTGAAGAGGTGGAGAGGAAAGGGCAATTCCTGTTTCTTTAAATCTGGCTCTTGCAGTTCCAGTCTCTTAAAAGGATGGTCATCTCCCTCCCACAGAAATCCACTTCTTCTGCAGTGGTGGATGTTGTTGGTCCTACTGGTTATCACTCCCTCGGTCCTGGGAGGAAAGAAGTGCAGGTGGTGGGAGAAAGGTGACGTTGGGATGTATTTACTTTCCCACAGAACCCATGTGGATGTCTTTGCGGGCAGTTCTCTGTCCTCGCTCTCTGGGTGAGCCTGGTGACCACTTTCTGCAACATGACAGTAAATTTTTAGCTTTCCAACAGACACGCTTATGCCAGCAGCTAGAAGGGAAGTAAATGATTAGACTAACTTGTGTTAGTCTGACCTGTCGTGTTCGATTTCTGGAAGGGGCATGTAGTAATTCCTATCTTTCCTTGCTGGAGTTACCTGGAAAGGGGGTAGGGAGGTTTAGGTCTGCGGGGGCACCCGGCTAAAAGGCAGGGTGCAAGCCCAGACCTTGCTCAGGCTGCAGAACTCGGGGGCTGCAGGGTTTCTAAGTTCTTCACGTGTGATATCAAGGCAAGTACCTTATACTTTTTCGTTTTCTTTTTTTTTTATTTTTCTTTTTTAAAATGAGTTAAGGGATCCAAGCTTGGTCTCCATCAGTTAGAGCAACAGAACTGGAAGCAGCCCCTTGACGAATGACCTCTGCTGCTGTGACTAATAAGTGAGTCAATATGAATGGTTATACCCATATTGATGTATTTCCTACTGTGTAGACTCTGATCCATGGGCAGGGAGAGCAGTTCCTTCCCTTTGTTGTACACGTGTCCTTCCTTTTCAGGTGCTCCCATCGTGAGCTACAGGGGCAGCTTACCTGCTGGAACCACAAAGCTTTATAACTTTGTGATTGCAAATAGATCAGAGGTCGTCATCCTCCTCTGCTCTGCCCTGGGGAGGCCCCATCTGGAGTCCTGTGTCCAGTTCTGGGCTTCCCAGTTCCAGAAGGACAAGGGAACTGCTGGAGAGGGTACAGCAGAGGGCTACAACGATGATGAGGGGACTAGAACATCTATCTTATAAGGAAAGGCTGAGGGACTTGGGTCTTTTTAGTCTGGAGAAGAGAAGACTGAGGGGGGAGCTGATCAATGCCTTATAAATATTTAAAGGATGGGTGTCAGGAAGATGGGGCCAGTCTTTTTTCAGTGGTGCTCAAGGATAGGAAAGAGGAGATGGGCACAAACTTGAACATAAGTAGTTCCATCTAAACATGAGGAGGAACTTCTTTCCTGTGAGGGTGGCAGAGCCCTGGAAGAGGCTGCCCAGAAAGGTGGTGGAGTCTCCTTCTCTGGAGACATTCAAACCCACCTGGACACGTTCCTGTGCAACCTGCTCTGGGTGGCCCTGCTCTGGCAGGGGGTTGGACTGGATGATCTCCAGAGGTCCCTTCCAACCTCATATCATTCCATGATTCTGTGAAATAGATACTGTATTTAATTTTCCTTATGTCCTACTTTATACCATGTTTTTCCTTACTGTGGCATGTCCCAGATCCCTTCCTGTGGGAGGGAGAACTCCTGCAGTTCTTCAGGGTAAATGGTGCCTGCAGACAAATCCAAATTTCCTCTTCCGATTTGTAGCCGTGAAGCATCTTGATACTGGTGTGACTGAAACATGATAAGCAACATGTGTAATTGTTATTTTAATCTCACTGGTATCTCTGAAACAAACTTGTGCCAGCAAACAAGGTGTGTGTGACTGGCCTTCATTTTCATAAGCACAGCCATTTGTCTTCCTGTGGTTCTTCAGACAGACTCATTAATAGGTTTTCTCTGTTGGCTTCGGGGTGTGTGTGAAGCACTTTATGTCTGAAAGGAGCTTGAGTCTCTTTAGCTTAAGTGGTAGCAGCTTCCATTTGTAGTCCCCGCTGTGTTGAGCAAGACAGTGACCATCACAGATGGGCTTGGTTTGGACTTCATTAGATGCTCTTTGAGCTCGCATCGCTTCAAGAACATACACGTCTTGTTCTTAAAGGCCGTGTGTATTGTTCTAAATCTGTGGGTTTCCGTGCCTTTGGGGACTACTGGATGCCTTCCAGTGCGGATGTCCATCCTATTGGAAACTTGGCGCGGGTGAGGACTGGCGTGGTGTGCGTGAACTTGCTTTTTCAAGACACTTTCTGCAGAAACCTTTGCTCACGTGTCTCCTTCCCCGCATGTTGTCGTGTTTCTTTGTCTCACCAGATGGGAACTGCTCAAAACAACAGTGACCTAAAAAAACTCCATGCAGTGGAGCTTGACCTGTCTAACAAGGACATGATGGCAGACACATCTGACCACAGCATTATTTCTGTTGGGGAAGAGGAAGGAGCAGGCAATTTCCAACGTTCTCTTCCAACGCGAGAGTCCCTCCGATCTCCTCGGGGCTCTGTTGTGAGTTTCCATAACATCCAGTACTCCGTTAAGCAGTCCAGTGGATTCCTATGTAAACGGAAAACTGTGGAAAAGAAGATCCTTCATAACGTTTAGTAAGTTCTGGCTTAAATAAAATACCGGAGGGTAGGAATTAATCTGCTGCTGTGAATCAGTGACCTCAATGTCACCTTCCAGATTCAGCTGTGCTGGTAAAGAAATGAGTACCCTCCTGCCAGTCCGCAGTTCATGCGAGTGCTTTATAATTTGCTTTTAGGCAAAGTAACCAGGATTTAGCTGGAGCAGTTTCAGATACTGATCTGAGCAAATTAGGACCAAACTTGTGCGAACTCTTCTGCCAGAAGATCTGGAGTTTCCCATAGCTGTGGTTCAAGCTGTAGTCAGAGGAAATGAGCAGCAGAGAGAAGTTGTGTCTTGTTTTCGAGACTCAGCTCAGCACGAAAGATGCTTAATTTTTGCCTTTTGTCGATCGCTTTTTATGTCCAGCTCTGGTTCTGGGACAAGACAGGAAAAATGCTTATTGATTTCAGATTGAAGGAGAAGTTTTTAATAATCTCTAAGTTTTCCTTTCCAACAGCATTTTGTTCACACCTTACCTCTACTATGAGCTGCATGTGAACAGTCCTCCATTTGGAAATAACTCTTTCCTTCTTCCAGTGGCATTATGAAGCCAGGCTTGAATGCTATCCTGGGGCCAACAGGGAGCGGTAAATCTTCGTGAGTACTTTCTTCTGCTCCTCCGGAGGGACGGTCAGCTGCTCAAAGAGGGTTGGGGGTTCTGAGGGCTGGGGGAGACCTTTGCATGCCCATGAGAAACTGGCTGATGCAATCTGACCTGGTGGCCCATTGCCGTCACCTTTGCTGGAGTTCTTGCCCTGCAGGGGTGTCACACCCCATATCTGCTGTGATTTATGGTCCATATTACTGCAGTCACCTTGGTGGTGGCCTGAGTTAAGATACTGGGCTGACTGGAGCTTGGATGTAAGCTCTGCCCTAGACCTGTAATGGGGCGGGGAGTGGGGTGTAAAGTCCCTTGGGGCAGGAGAGATCTCATCCCCTGTGAAGTCACTGCAGCAAGACTTCTTTGGAGATGCAAGGCCAAACCCCTCTCTGAGAACTGACAGGAATGTGGTGTAAAGTCAATCTGTGGGATGCTCTGGCTCCTCACCCCATCTTGGCGGTGGCCTGGTGGTGGTGGTGGGTGCACACATGCTTGAGTTCTTTGGGGTGAAAACACAGAAATGCCATGCAGGCTGTCTCCAGCCAGTGCTGGTGCTGTTTTCTCCCCCGTATAACCACGGTAAGAGAGCTTTTTGTCACTCTCTGCCTTTGACAATGTCAGAGATTGGGCAAGTACAGCCGGAGTTCACAGAGGTGTATCTTTGTGGTGACCCTTGATATTCCTCTCTAAGAAGACTCCTGGCTAATCAGGATGTTTTTGAGAGCAGCACTTCATCAGGGTGGTGTTTGCTTAGCCAGCAGACAGGCTGGCCTCCGCTGTGGCGGTGAGGGGAATCCAGTGATACGTTAAAACAGAATTACTTTATAGAATTAGTCCCAGCTCTGCGTCTTGTTTATGCCCATTTGGATTAATTTCCTTGAGATCAAAGCGGTTACTTCTGTGCTCCCCTGGCTGGAGAGCAGACTGCAGGGGGCTTTTGGCTGTGTGCATTTGAGGTCTGCTGTTAATTCGGAGGCTGAGTTTATGTCTGTAGGGGCCTGACTGCCATGAATTGGGGGGGGGGGGGGGGGGTCC
This sequence comes from Calidris pygmaea, assembly GCA_003697955.1. Taxonomy (NCBI): domain Eukaryota; kingdom Metazoa; phylum Chordata; class Aves; order Charadriiformes; family Scolopacidae; genus Calidris; species Calidris pygmaea. Next base: position 3,177,412 of record QJSC01020463.1, on the reverse strand, counting down.
ACATGCTGGGGCACACCTTCTGCTGGAAAATCCTCTATTTTTTGTAAAGGCTTTCTGTGCAAAGAGCTAAAGCTCCCAGAGTAGAGGCTGCTGCCCCTCTGGTTTGCAGCACGCCGAGAGCAGGCTGTGACCGCAGCCCAGCCTGGTGGTACTTGCCCAATTAAAGGTAAAAGCAGCTCTTAACGGCAAAAAACCTAACGGCTGGTGTTTGTCTGAAGTCTCCTAGATGTGCTGGCTGCCAGAAAGGACCCAGCAGGCCTGTCTGGAGAAGTGCTTATAGACGGCATCCCGCAACCGCCGAATTTCAAATGCATCTCGGGATACGTTGTGCAGGTGAGCAACTGCCTTCGGTGGAGGCCTGGGGGCCCTCGGGAGGGAAGAAGATGAGCAAAGCACAAACTACTAGGTTAGGTAATCTTCCATGATGCCTACAGACTCTAATTTGATAGCTCAGATGTTATTTCTCCGGGATATGGAAGACAAGAGGATCAAACCATCGCTCCAGCCAAGTCAAGCAGGGAGGAGTTTGTCTTCCCAAAGCCACATGGATGCCCAAACCATGGGGCTACTGTGGCTTGTTCTTTGGGCTCTGCCCTAAAGTACTAACAAGAGTTTAAAAAAATAATAATAATATATATATATAAAAAGGTGAGGAAAAAACCCACAACGCCCAAAAATCTCTTGTTGTAAAACTCAGAAGGAATTCTGGCTGGCAGAAGTACCTTCAAGCTATCAGGCAATAATTCTAGGAAGTAAATAGATCCCTGCTGTTCTTCCTCTGATTCTGGCTGGCTGGGACAGAGCTTCGTTCCACGCGGAGACAGGAAAAGCCGCCTGAATCTGCGGAAGTGGGTGGAGGCCGGGACCAATAACAGACCCTCAAAGCCCTTGGGGGAGCTGAGGAGAAGGGGATTCTTGGCAGCCGTGTGAGCAGCCCGGTCTGGAAACCATCCAGGCTCCTGACTGCAGGCAGATGTGAAATAGGCAGCTTTTCCGAGAGCTGCCAGCTCTGGGGGGCTCTGGGAGGATGCATGTGACGAGAGTGATGCCCAGTCGTGATCCTGCAGGTCAAAGATCCCCAAATCACCAGCGTTCCAGGAATGGCCAGGAAGCTTCTTGCGGGTGGTCCCAGTTTGAGACATTTGTCTCTCAAACGCCCAAAGCAACCCAATTTAACCTTAAAATGATAGGCAACGAGGCAAGACATTAAGTGGTCTCCCCTCCCAAACAACCCTCAATGCCTAAATACATAAATACATACTTACAGGGTCAGTTTTATGCAGACAAGCATACAGACACGCTAAGTCATGTGTTATTCCTCTGAAACTGCCGGTGGTCTGTCCACTCGTGCTTGCAAGTGAGGGTGTCACACCACAGTTTGTTGCCTTTGATATTAAAATAGCTTAAATTCCCAGTTTACTTTCCAGTGTGGTTACCCAGCAGTTGTATTGGTGGATGTGAGGATGGTCAATTGGAAGATGAGGTGAGAGACCAAGGGGGCTGTGAGGAGGGAAAGGAGAAAGGACAGCAGGAAATGCCTAAACCAGCTTTGGCAGCAGAGCTAGTTTATCACAACGCTACACCCTGAGTAGTCTCTCACATAAATCTCGCACAGCAGCACGTTCAGTCTCCCTCTGTTAACTCCAGTGCCAAACGCTGCTGGTTGGCACATCCTTTGCGCTGCTGATCAACCTCATCTGATGTGGAAGGAGTCCCAGAGCAGGCAAGAATCCACTGTGGGGCTATGTCTTCTTCCAAAAGGCCATCATATTTGAAAGGTGCCCGATTTACAGGCATGTTCCCCGGCAGCTGCCCAGTGTTGCAGCCCTTCTGCCATCATATGCTGGGATGCAGGCTTGGCTGGAACATCAAAGCAGGGGTGCTGGAGAGGGATGGACCTCTGGATGGGCCTCACCTCAACTCTGTTTGGCTCGTGGTTGCTACAGGTTGGTGTAGCCTGCCCAGATGTTTGTCAACTGGATAGATTTGAGTCTTACTCAAAATGCACCTGGCTGTTGAAGATTTTCTAAAGTGGTAGCCCTTTGAATAAGGTCACCCTTAGAATAAGGTCTTGTGCCCAAGCATTATAGTTGAGAGATAGAAAAAACAAGGAGCATCTTGGTGCAATTCTCTTATTTCTCTGAGGAGCTGCTGCCAGCTGCCGACTTCTTGAACCTCTCCCTTGAATACTCAGCAGTAGCAATCTCCTTTGGCTTCAGGACTGGTAGAAGTTTAACTCTTTACAAAAACCTGCTCTGCCTCCCTTTGGCTTGTAAGGAAAGTCCATGTAAGGTACAAAATGGTACCATCTGCCCTTAAACTGAGCCTCAAAGTGGGCTGAGGTGGTGCTGGGTGTAAGCTGGAAGCCTCCTGAGCTGCCTTCTCCCCTTCACTGCTATCGAGTGACCTGCAAATTCCTGTGGTGTAAGTTTTGAAGCAGGGGTTGTCCCTCAGTCCAGCTTCCATCCTGGTCCACAAACAGCCTATCCAGCAACTGCCACTACTGGGACTCTGGCACCTGGTCAGGTAGCTGAGAAGGAGGTTTCCAACTATCCCCTCGTACTGCTTTCAGGATGATGTTGTCATGGGCACAATGACGGTGAGGGAGAACCTGCACTTCTCGGCTGCCCTGCGGCTCCCCAGCTCCATCAGCGTTAAAGAGAAGGAGGAGCGAGTCACCCAGATAATCAGCGAGCTGGGATTGAACAAAGTGGCTGATGCGAAGGTGAGTGGTGAGAACATCTTCCTCAGAAACGATACTGCCTCTGGAAACCCGACTGCTTGGCTCTGGGCCATACGGCACACGTAAAGCAGCTACACTAAGATAAGCAGGAACCCAATTAAACCGTACCGCGCACAAGAGATCAGTCTCCAGCTCAGGAGACAGCTTGGAAAAGAGGTATGAGTATTTGCTATTAAAAGGGGAAGATTTTTGGACCGCGTCCAGCATGTTGCATAAGTTCAGACCCCGGGGGGAAAAAGTCGCCTAGTCATCGCACCTTGGAAAGCTGCTCGGTCACTTCCTGGCTTTGTGGGACAAGACAGGGAAATTCTTTATTTTTTTCCAGTGCTGAAAGCTGTGAGGGCTGGAAAGCTGGGCTGTGATGGAGAAGTTCTGTGCAGAACTTGTTCCTCCCAGCAGCATTTTTGCTCTGTTTTTACTTATCCCACTCTTACTTGAGCAGCAGGTGAGCTACCAGCTAAAGGCATCCCTGAACATCGATGCCACCTCTGACTGCTGTGGTCACATTTGTCCCCTTCTTTGTCCGTGTCATCCTTGTTCCCTGAAGCCATAAGGTGTCTGGTACCTCTGAAAAATCAGGCTGTGCTTACTGCTACGTGGTCCCTCTCACTGAGTCAGACCCATCGTCTGCTGCTGGCCCTGGAGCTCACTTATGGGGCTCTGAAAATGAAAAGAGCTGCTGGGTTTGGAGAGCCATCAACTCCAGAGCACACACCAACTAGGTCTTGTTGCAAATACCCAATTTCTTCTCCTTGTAGGTAGGAACTGAATTGATCCGGGGAGTGTCTGGAGGGGAACGGAAGAGAACCAACATTGGGATGGAGCTCATCACGGAGCCACCAGTCCTTTTTCTGGATGAGCCAACGACCGGCCTTGATGCCAGCACAGCCAATGCAGTCCTCATCCTCTTGAAGAAGTAAGAGTCAGTTCTTCAGGGCTCTGCTGTAATTTTGTTGTCAGCTCATTAGTTAAAAAAAGGAATGTGGTTATGACTGAGTGGCTACATTGCTCCTTTTTTTTTTTAAAAAAAAAAAAAAAAGGCTAGACAAATAGGGTCAGAAGTTGGTAGTAAATTATTTATCTGGGTCTTGTCCAAAGCCTTTTGAAGTTGATGGGAGTCTTTCCACAGCAAGCATTGGATTGGAGCCCAAAAAGCAGATGGAGCTTGGACGGCTTCCCTTTGCCACAGAGAGGGGTGGACTGGGAGGTCAGGCCTTGTAATCATAATTTCTTGGCCTTCCAGCTGAGTCAATTACAAAGTCTCTTCCTCCCCTCTGGCAACGGCCTTGAACTCAATCAAACTTCACCTGCAGGTTTATCCTCAGTGTTTACCTTCATCTCCTGTGTTTTGCAGATGAACTGTCTTCTGGTACAAAGAGGACCAAACAAAGCTCATTTAATGAGTTCCTAACCCTCCTCCCGGGTCTTGTTCTGCTTTTGGGGATGCATTTTTCTTTGCTGTTAATGGATAGAGGTCTTGGATGGGCAAGGATTCTTGTTGGGCACCATACTTTGACGACACAGACTGCAATGATGGTCTCTTGTAATGATGGGTGCTGTCTTGAAGGTCTTGCAGGCAGCATCTGACACAGCATCTGAGAGAGAAGGGGGAACTACAGCTTTTCTGGGTCAAGACCCTGAGAAGTTGACAAGTAATTGTCTTTGATTCAGATGCTTATTTTTCGCTTGGGTTAACCCTGACCTTTGTGAAATGCAAAGCGTGGTGTATTTGGGAGATGTTTCGTTTCTCTTTCAGGCTCTCAAGACGAGGGCGAACCATCATATTTTCCATCCACCAGCCCCGCTATTCCATATTCAAGCTGTTTGACAGTCTGACATTACTAGCTCTGGGAAAGGTGCTGTACCACGGTCCTGCGAATCACGCCCTGGAGTACTTCAGTTCTATCGGTAAGTCTTCTGCGCCAGGAGTAAAAGCAACTGGCTACTGAGTTTAATCTGTGGGTAGACTCTTACCCTAGCACTGGAAAACAGTCCTGTGCTGGTCCGAATTGTATTATGTTTGAACAGGAAAAAAAACTAAAATGAGAAAAATGACAATTTTGAGACAACACAGAGCATGGTGCTCTCCTCCCTTCGTTTTGCCTTGCGTCGGGACAAAACCCCCAAAAGGCTTGGACATTTAGAAGCGTGATGCACAACAGCTAAGATGATGCTTGTAGTTCTGCCCTGGTGGCAGAGCCAGTGGGTTTTGAACCACAGCCAGCAGATTGGCAGCAGTTGGTAGGGGCTCATCCAAGAATCTGCTCTAGTCTGAGTGCAGGTGAGCAACCAGGAGGACAAAATCATGGCGTGTCTTAAGATGGGTTAATAACTGCACTGTTGGGTGGCTGCCCCCGCCCCAAGTAAGCAGGGTGAGGTTTTCTGACTATAACAGACAGAGAATGTGGAGTGAATTTCTGATCTAGTGTAGGTGTAGCCGTGGATACATTGGATTGTAAGCTTTCCCTGGCTTTAAGAGAGATGCTTTAACCAACCTCACTACTTCTACTCCTCCTTTTGGTGTCCCACCTCACTTTCTTTCTCACAGGAATGCTATAGAATAAGCATCCTTGCTTTTTTTTTTTCTTTTTAACCTCCTTGTCCCATAGCTAGAACTATATTATAAGAAGTTGCTCTTGGATGGCTCTTTCTCTTCCTTGTGACCAAGGAAATACAAGCAAAACGTAAGCTTCAAGAGTAAACATCTGAGGCTGTAGAGCAGACATCCAGCAACCTCTACTGAGGAACTGTGTGTCTTTCAGAGTGGGATGTGGTTGAACAGGTACTGAGAAGGAAGCAAGAGTTGTCCATGCTGAGGTGTGTAGAAGCAAGTTAAAGATTTCTCCTCACCTGAAACCAGTGGAGAATAAGCAACTTTGAAGCTCTGTATAGATACCTCAGATTCACCATCTCCTAAACCCTGTCCATTCTACTGCTGTAAACTAATGCTCATGGAAAGCAGTGAAGTTTTCTGATAATAGGCTTGTGGATGAGTGATATAGCATCACTCCTTCCAAACTGTGCTCTGTGCATTACAAACATGTTGCACGTGTGTTTTTTTGGGTTTGTGGTTGTTTTTCTTTAGGGTATGAATGTGAACCCTTCAACAATCCAGCCGACTTCTTCCTTGATATCATAAATGGTGATTCAACTGCTGTGGCAGCAAGCAAGGACGATCAGAGACCTGTGGGCACAGGGAAAGGTAATTTGTGAAGGAGAAATCCACTGTTGGCTGGTGTAGAAGGGAATTTGTATGTGGTGATGACAAGCTTTTATTCTCTGCGTTTCCTCCAGTCTAAGGGCACTTCATTATCTTTTTTTTTTCTTTTTCTTTTTTTTTTTTTCTACTAATAGCTCTATTTTTGCTTTGGGCTTCTTTAAAGAGCTCAGAAAACTTGTAAAAGGGGTAATTTTTTCCTTCCTTTAGTAATATAGGAGAGCAGTGATAAATGTCAGTACTTTACAAAACCCACGTGGGAAAGATTGAAAAACTAGAAGTGCTTAGTCCCAAGAGACAGCTGGCAGAAGCTTCCAGTCACATCAGAAGCTGCTGCAGAGGAGACAGAGTAGACAGGCTGAGGAGTAACAGATTTACGGGGCAGTGAGAAAGACTGGAACTAGATTAGAGAACAAACTCTCTAACAATATAGTGAATGCGATGTTTGGGAATGTTTGGGGATGCTGGAGCACATCCATGACAGAAGGGTTATAAGGAAACAGTTTTCATAATGGTGCTTTTTGGGGGATGGGGAAACTTGATCAAAGCAAACATTGATTTCCCCAAAATTCAGTGAAACAAAGGTTTTCTGGTACCTCGTTTTAAGAGTAAGGCCATTTTTTATGCCACAAAGAACAGGCAGATTAGGTAGGAAATGGTAGGGAAAGCCTCTCACTCAAGCTCACCTCTTAAGCTCAGAGCCAAGGCTTGAACAATTCAAATTCTCTGGTCAATCCTGCTTCTTTTTTTTTTTATTTATTCAGCCCCCGAAGTGGCTGAGCACATTGATGGGCCCTGTCCGAAGGCAGGGTTGGTGGGGAATCACAAGCCATATATTTTCTTTCTCGCTCAGAGGTGAGCACTGAAAATGGAGTGGCAGAAGATAACGTGGACAGCAGCGTGGTAGATGTGCTGCACCAGAAGTATCTCAACTCCAGCCTGTATCAGAGCACGAAGGAAGCGCTGGGGAAAGTGGAGCTCGGACGGGGAAGCAAGCAGAGAGTGCCCAAGCAGGGCCATGAGATCACCTATGCGAACGGATTCCTCACCCAGCTGTACTGGGTGTCCAAGCGTTCCCTGAAGAACCTCATACGGAGCCCACAGGCTTCCATTGCACAAGTAGGTAACGATCGCTGAAAATCTCAAGCTCCCTCTGCTCTCAGCCCTGCAATCTGACGTTATTAGGACAGACTTTTGTTTTCAAAGGCAGCTTGGGAATCGGAAAATCCTGTGCCACTGCCATTTAAGTGGAGTGAGATGCCCAACTACCTTTGTATAATTGCCATTTTAGTTTAGCGCAAGGACTACCGCACTGAAGACTGGGGAGAGAGGAGGAAATGCTTCATTCTCTGGTTCACATGGGGAGCTTCTAGGCTTTCTGACTTTCTATCATGATTCTATGAATCTGTGATTTTTCACTTGAAATTTTAAGCTGGGTTATTCTTTGAGTGTGCCTCTACTAACCTTCCCCAGCCAGAGAAGATCAGAGGAAGGACAAAAGTGAAGTGGATAAACCCAGCAGATTTGCCTTAAGTTTTTAATTGTGTTTCGCATAGATATATATTGACTCACAACAGCAAAGTTTTAGGCAGGTGTAAATCTTAAACCCTGCATCAAGCCTTAATAATGTTTGTCCCTACTTACTTATCTAAGGACTGCATTTTCCCTTTCTTTTTTCCACTTCCAGATTGCAGTGACCGTAATTCTAGCCTTGGTTGTGGGTGCTATTTTTTTTGGTGTAAAATTGGATCGAAGTGGCATTCAGAATCGGTACGTTGGTGAAGCTTTGCTCATATTTTTTTTTTTTTTTTTCCCGATCTGTAGCAGACAGGTTTCAGCCACGGGGAGGGCATTGGGATCCACTTGGACCACAAAGGAAGGAGGGTTGGATTCACATGCCTCAGGGCACTGCAGGATGGGGTTTCTGGATTCTTTCAGTTCTGTGCAAAGGAGATGCGAAAGGGAAGATAAAGGAATAAACCTGGTCTTACGGCTAAGATTACAATAGCACAATTAAATATCCCCATTCTGTGGACAGAGACAGAAAAACACTGACTTGATGGTATGAGGCTGTCCGTGTTGGATCTAGGCTGTTTCCTCACTTTTTGACTGTTCTGTTTTGCCTTCTAGGGTTGGATCCTTGTTTTTTGTCACCACAAACCAGTGTTTTTCCAGTGTCTCAGCAATCGAGCTGTTCATCAGAGACAAGAAACTATTTGTGTAAGTAGCGAGGTGCTTAGACTGTTCTCATTCCCTGGAGCGAGGTGGCGGGAGAAGTATCTTACAGGCTAAACAAAATTGTTTTCCACCAAAGACTTGATTGCTCCCTTGCAACATCAGATTGTAATGGTAATGCTAAATTGGCTTGTAGAGCAGGGAGCTGAAATGCTATGAGGTGGGGGAAGGAGGGGAGAAATAAAATGCTTTTAACTTGCTTGCTGTGACAGGGTTTACCGAGAAGTGCTTTGCCTTCTGGTAATGGCTATTTTTGAAGTCTGCACGTGAATCCTGCAGACACCAATCCCTGCCCGCCCTCTCGCTGTCAGGGCTGAAACGCTGTCTCGCGGTGGTCGTAAAGTGGGGAAACTGTGCCAAGATGAAGGGGAGTTCTTGGAAAAGCTTGGCAAGGGATGCTCAGATGAAGAGGGCTGCTGGCTGGTTTACAGGAGCTCCCCAATAATCAATCAAATGCATCTCTTTATCTATATATATATATATGTATTTGTATATGTGTTTGTGGGTGTATATATATGTAAATTTGTGTATATATTATATACACACATGTATATATACATATATGTTGAAAATGTAGTTTGGAATAGCCTCCAGCTCATGGGATGAAAGGGCAAGAGACAGATCCTTTGCAGTAAAGAAGAAATTGGGGATTAGTGCCTGGAATGCACACGTCCACCCACAGGTTGCTCAGAGCAGCTTAATATTGCCCCTCGTGGCCATCTCCCCCATGCTGTCGCTTCTTGCCAGTCTGCCCTGCTCACCAGCTGTGTCAATGGGCCTTTTGGCACCTCCCCAATTACAGCATCTTTTCATGAGCTCCATTAAGCAGCAAAGCAATCATAACGACAGTTAATTGCCCTGTGAACTGGAGGCAAGTTGATGTCCTAAAGGTATTTTTGCACTGTTGGGTATTGCCCATTCCTTCTAGCTGTGGATGAAGTGCTCCTCCAGTTAATAGCAGTCTAATACTTTCCCATGCTCTCGTGTTAAGGATCTTTCTCTTTGAAAAGAGATTTAGGAGCTTTTTTCCCAATATGTTACATAGCAGTCATGTAGCCTTTGATTCATTTTCCTCGGAGGGCTCTCAGTATGACTGCAGGGCTTGGGAGATACACCAGCCCTTGCTTTAGAGAGTGAGAAGTGATAACACAGAGAAAATAAGCAACTTGCGTATAGAGGAGGAGTCAGTGGTAGAGAGAACAGAAACCGAATGAGGATAAACCAGACACAGAAGCTGAGCCTGCTTCCTAGATAACCTCTAAACCTGTGCAACTCCCCTCCTTCCTGTCCTCGCAGCCATCAGTACACCAGTGGATATTACCGTGTGTCTGCCTACTTCCTGGCCTTGATGATAGGAGATCTGCTGCCCATGAGAACTGCTCCAGCCATCATATTCTCATGCATCACTTACTGGATGATTGGTAAAGAATCGATGCTTTCGTTGAACCTGTCATCTTCCAACACGTTTCATTTCTGACTTAGCCCCAGTTTAGTTCCTGTATCTATCACGTGAAACTAGTTGAACCTTCAACTGATTTAAGTGCTTGGCATCATAACTTCGGAGGACTCTGGGGCAGGGGCAGAGACACCAGCAATCTAAGACAGGGATCTGCTTGACCAACATCTTCCAGTGGGCTCTTTGGGCCTTTGGAGCATGCATAGTTCCTGCCAACTCCAAACTTGGTCTTTCTTCCTGCTTTCCCTGTCTTGCATAGGAGTCCAAGGGTACCTCTCTGGGATCCATAAAGTGGTTGTTTACTGGCCTCTTTCCTTTCTTTTTTTCGACAGGATACCAAGCTGTCGCAGGCCGGTTCTTCTTCTTCATGCTGACCCTCATAATGGTGTCCTACACTGCCACGGCCATGTCTCTGGCTATCAGTGCTGGGATGGATGTGGTGGCTGTGGCCAATCTGCTCATCACGATTTGTTTTGTCCTGATGCTTGTAAGTATGTCAGGGTGGAGGTGAGGAAGCAGCTGAGACGGGCTGAGAATCCACAGTCCAGTAGCATGTCAGCCCCATTTATTGATTTTATTGTCACTATAGTCAAATATCTACTTCTGCCAACTTCTAATCTAAGGGTCAAATCATTGCTCAGGTGCAGTTCAGTAGGTGAGATGCCACCAGAGTTTTGGAAACAGCGTGTCCCAAAAAAGTGTGTGGTGGCTTTTTTTTTTAAAAAAAAAAAAAATTCTTACAAAGATTTCCTTTAAAAAAATCTTGCATTTCCAGTAATAGAAATTTAAGTCATCAACTAGATAATTTTAAAGGAAAAAAAATATCTTGAAATCATCTTTAGGTTGATTTTATTGCATTAATTTTTGTTGTCCAGTGGGATTAGCAGGAGCATACCCTCTCTTTATTTTACTTCGTTACTGCCCTTGGGTTCCAGAAATTACTTCAATACTCTTCTTCAAGGACTTCTGAGGAAGGCGGCAAGTCAGAGAGAAAGGAATTTTGACTCCTCATAGATGAGGGATGTGAATTCATCTTTCAAAGAGATGACGCTAGTGATGAAACCTCTTGACTCTGGAGACCTATCAAGTTACTTTAGAGTAAAAAGTACCTTCTGTAGGTGGTTCCTGGTAGCTGTCTGCCTACATGTTCTGAGCCCACAGCGCATCCCTTATTCTTTGATTTGTCACTTAACCCGCTTTTTGCAATAAGTTAAGAGATGGTGTATCGCTTCAAATGCTTGCTGTGGGTGAGGAGTGTATGTGTAACGATGAGCAGCCGATGTACACGGAGTTAAGTCATGGTCTATAAAGAATGGCCCGTGCACATCCTGAAAGACAGCAGGGTGAGCACAAAAACACTTGCGATGAAGCACAGTCTGAAGCATCATACTTAGCTATAAAGTCCGATTTTGCTAAGGAGTAAAAGAGCAAACCTTCTTCCAGGCAGAAGAGAGCACAGATAAAAGATCGTAGGTCAGAGGAGAAAGCTGAAATGGTAACAGCCCTTAAGGGCCCCCACAGTTTCTTTCTTGTTTCTCCACTTCCTCATCTCGTTTAAGTGTGGCCAGCAGGGCGAGGGAGGGGATTCTCCCCCTCTGCTCTGCTCTGGTGAGGTCCCACCTGGAGCACTGTGTCCATCTCTGGAGTCCTCAGCACAGAAAGATCATGGACCTGTTGGAACAGGTCCAGAGCAGGCCACAAAGATGATCAGAGGGCTGGAGCACCTCTGCTGTGAGAAAAGACTGAGAGAGTTGGGGGTGTTCATCCTGGAGAAGAGAAGGCTCCAGGGAGACCTTAAAGCCCCTTCCAGTCCCTAAAGGGGCTGCAGGAAAGATGGGGAGGGACTCTTGATCAGGGAGGGGGAGTGATAGAACAAGGGGCAATTGTTTTAAACTGAAAGAGGGGAGATTTAGATTAGATCTTAGGAAGAAATTCTTTGCTGTGAGGGTGGTGAGACACTGGAAGAGGTTGCCCAGAGAAGCTGTGGCTGCCCCATTCCTGGAGGGGTTCAAGGCCAGGCTGGATGGGGCTTGGAGCAACCTGGTCTGGTGGGAGGTGTCCCTGCCCAGGGCAGGGGGTTGGAACTTGATGATCTTTAAGGTCCCTTCGAACTCTAACCATTCTATGATCTGCCAGTCATCATTTAGCCTCTGGCTGACTCTACCTCAGGACACTGTCCTCCAGAGTGACAGGGACAGGCTGATAGTGTGCATGCTTCTTAGCTCACATGTGGATGTAGAAGACCTTTTGGACCTATTTACAAGCAGTTCAACTGGAGTACTCGGGTGTTCTGTTGAGCTGTGAGGTTTGAACCTCATGTCTGTAGGCACAGGTGTAACAGCAGCAGGGGGTCCATCTATCCCAGTGCACCTCTGCTGGAAGATCTGTGCAGGAATGGCATTGTTTGCAGAAAACAGAGTTTGTGACTCATTTTAATTTCTTCTGTTCTATTTCAGATCTTTTCAGGCCTTTTAGTGAACCTCCCTTCAGTAATGGGCTGGCTGAACTGGCTCAAGTACTTCAGCATCCCCCGATACGGCCTCACTGTGAGTAGAAAGTAGCATCGGTCTCCTGTGAGTAGCTTCCTGCAGAGGTTTTGTGTATAGATGAAGCTTTCTTAAATGTCAGATTTGGTTTCTTTTCTTGGGTGAACATGGTACAAGAAGAACAAACCAGGCAACCCCCAAAAGGAAGCAAAAGTTAATCTCTGCGCGAGAGGTGGAAGTCTCAAGAGACTGACCAAATCCTTTGTGCCACAAAATCAGCACTGCTTGGACAGCATTGGAGCCAGGTGTCCAGTGAGGCACCAACTCCTAGCCTGAAGAGTTGATCCCTATGGTTTAGAATACAGTCAAATATTGTATGGCCTCTCCAGAGGCTGCTGTTTGGGTGGCCAGTCTGAGACTGTCCAACTGGTTGAAGGATTTACCATAATGCCCAATGGTCTCAGTCTTCAGTGGGGCTTCCTCTGAAGTGAAGTATGACTTACTGCCAGTTCTGAGTAATAAGGACCTGGGGTACCAGAAAGCTTCCCTCTCCCGTCTTCATCCTGGCTAAGCCTATTTGGGAGGAATAGTTTGGGTAAAAATGAGTGAAATGAATGCCAGAGCTGATGCAGGGTGGTGTGGGCAGGACCACATTGACCAGCACTGGAAAAGAAAGGTAGGATCAGGGAAAGAGGGAGATGTGAGACCTCCCCTGTTTGGGTATCACTGAGGTATTTTATCAGTGTTGCTGAAGGTGGAAATGTCCCAAGACTGCAGTTAGCTCAGGATGCCACAGTGCAAAGGGATCGTTCCCTTCTGGCCTTGGCCGACTGGGCCATCTGCTTGATTGTGCTGGTCCTGGGGGTGTCTGCAGTGCAGCCACCTGGTTTTCTGGGGCAGTAGATTGACCCAGATGAAGGGGGATGGACAGAAACCCATAGCGCGCAAGACAGAAACCCATGGCTAAATCACTGACATGAACTTCGAAGCCAAAGCCTTGAACACCAAACCATCCCACGTATGGAACCTGGAGGAGTTCCTCAGAAAGGCAGCCATTGAAGAGCTTCAAAATAAAAAGCTCTTAAACATACGATTCCAAGAATGGTGATATGTGTCTTCTAATAATCAATTTCCTTTGAGATGCTTCAGTTTTAGCAGACCAAATCACTAACTCTATAAAAATCTAATGTTTCCCTAGGCTCTCCAAGTGAATGAGTACAGAGGTCTCTACTTCTGTGGTGAGATGAATCCAAATGTCACAGCTCCTGTGGCAGACGCAGGCAGTTGTCCCCCTGATATTTCAGGAGAAATGTAAGTCCCTAACTCATGCATGGTCCTGGGCTCTAATTGTGATTGCTTCAAATTTTTGGATTATTCACAGAATAACCACTCACAAGCCGGTCTCAGTAATATGTCCTAAAATAATGTATTTTAGGATTACGATGTAAAACTTCACAATTATCCAAGAGTGAAGTGGGGATGAAGCTTTACTCCTAAGAATAGGCAGAGGAGCTAAATTAAATTTTGGTTTGGATAACCTAGCCCCTGCTTAGCAGTTTTCTTAAACCCAGCGTCACTTAGGAATGGAAATGCAACACGTAGACGGCTACAGAGTTGTTGGGAAGCAGTAGGGCTGTGATCAGCTATCTCCCAGAGCTACTGCCCCATTTGAAATACCCTTGACTATCAATAACTTAAGTTCTAGCAATGCAAGTATCTAATAACACGTATTAGAGGGCTGGCAAACTGAGGAGCAGCACAAGAGTCATTGATTCCACAGCTTTTGGACCCCAACCCCCTGCTATGGATCTCCAGCAATTGCTGTGTGAAACTAATGCTTTGGCATTTAATCACGATTTAATGTGGTTCTGGGTTTGATTCATAAATTGTCAGCTATCTGTAAACAAAAATTACAGAATCACAGAATGACAGGGATCGGAAGGTCCCTTCCAACCCCATATTGTTCTGTGATTCTGTGACCTCTGGAGATCATCTACTCCAACCCCCTGCCAGAGCAGGGTCACCCAGAGCAGGTTGCACAGGAACGTGTCCAAGCGGGTTTGGAATGTCTCCAGAGACGGAGACTCCACCACCTCCCTGGGCAGCCTCTTCCAGGGCTCTGCCACCCTCACAGGAAAGAAGTTCCTCCTCATGATTAGATGGAACTTCCTACGGTCAATTTTGTACCCATTACCTCTTGTCCTGTCATTGGGCACCACTGAAAAAGGACTGGCCCCATCCAGTCTTTTTAGTAGTAGGATACTACTGCAAAATTATGAGAACCAGAGATCTAGATTTGTCCCTTAAGCTTTTTTTTTTTTTTTTTTTTAGTGATAAGTTATGAAGTTTCTGTCACCTGTTTTGCAGAGTTGAGGGTAGAAGAATCTTTGTGGAACGGGAATAATAGTAACTACCTGAAAACTTGCACCACATAGTTATTAAACTTCTGCCTCACGCTTTTCTGCAGGTGTTCCGGTGAAGCCTATCTGTGCAGCCAAGGAATCGAGCCTACCAACTGGGCAATGTGGGAAAACATAGTGGCTCTCTTCTGCATGACCATCATCTTCCTTATCATTGCCTATGCAAAACTTCGGTTTATGAAAAAGTTCACATAGACTCCTGTGTTGCCTTGCTCGGCAGCTTCTCCGGTCTTAAGCACCGCAGAGCTTGCTAGAGCCTCCTGGAAATTGCCAAAAGATTTCAACTGACTTTTACTGGACTTCAGATGGGAACCCTGTCCCCTTGTTTCTGGAGCATGATCTCCACACGATTGTATGATTTTTGGTTTTTAAGAAGAAATGCAATACTGTACATTGCATAAGTCTTTTTTTTTTTTTTTTGTAAGAATATAATTTTCATAATTCCTTAGGTATATATAAAACTATGTATTGTAAAGAATTATTCTTCTTCTGGCCAACTTAGACAGGAAATGTCCATATGGGAACATTTTCCCTTGAACACGTGAGCTTTTCCATCACAAATGCTATAAGGTGATGATGGCATTTATGCACTGATATGTTGCCCCTTTTTCGTGCCTGTCCCATCTGAGGAGAGACAGAGGCCGTTCGCAGCGCGTTGGGAGCTGCGTTTTGAGTTAAGTCAGTACAGGGACCGAGCATTCCTTGCCAAGCAAGAGGAGTTATACTTCTAGTGCCTTCTCCGTGGAAGCTACTTGCAGAAGCGGCTTTTGATGATTAAAAACTAAACAGCAGTGGTGTAAGACACCCCATCTAAAAAGAGTGAGAAATATATGCTCTTGTACTGTAAAAAAACCCAAAACACACCCAAAAAAACCCCACACCAACAGCAAAAAACACATTTATTACTTATGAGACGGGAGGAAATTCCCTTTTTTTTCTTTTTTCAATAAAAGTTTGTATGCTTAGTAATAGCAGATCTTTTCAAGATCCTCACTGCACTATATATAGTGCTACTTACACTACGGACTGAATAAAACCACGGAGACGCTGCTGGGGCAGCTACAGCAACGCTCATCACCACAGCACAGCCCGTAGCGTGCTAGCAGTTATCTCCTCACCACATCGCTAGCAAGAGCAGAGCTGCTTTTAAGCTACAGTTAAGACCTTCAGATGCAAATGGGGCAGCGAAACCAAAGGAAAAAACCATCCTCAAACACAAGGCTGGAGGCGAGTTTGCAGCACGGAAGGGACTCTGGTGCTCTTGCAATAAATGGTTCGGTCGTGGTGGTCGGAAAGAGGGAAACAAGCTGCTCTTTCTGCGCAGCTTCACTGCCTTTCGCAGCTGCTAACAAGTAAACTCGTGCCATGCTTTACACCTCGGTGTTTGTCTTTCTCCCCCCGCCCTGTTCTTGCTCGCTCCCCCATGCGAAGCTGCTGCCCATCTGCCACCTTCTGTGGGCGGCAGCGGGGACCCCCCCTCACGAAGAGGCCAGAAGTGGCGGGGGGGGACGGGACACAGGCCTCGACCTACGCTAAGGACCGGCTGTCAGGCCCGGGCGGGGGCCGGCAGGTGGCCGCCATCGCCCAGAGCCCAGCCATGAGGCCCGCGGCCTACCCCAGGCCTACCCCAGCCCCGCCGCCGCCCGCCCCGGCCCGCCGGCGGCCGCGCATGCGCAGCGGCGGCGAGGGGCAGGGCCGCGGCCTGGCGCGGGGTCGAAGGCGGAAGCGGGCGCCGCGGGAGGGGGCCTGTCGCCATGGCGACCGCGGCGGAGGGGCTGCCGGAGGCCGGCGTGCAGCCCGCCAAGCGTAAGGGGCCGGGGCCGCGGGGGCGGGGGGGCCTGTCTCCGGGTTCGCCCCTTAGCGGCCTGGCGGTTGGTCGGGCCCTGCTAGGCCGCGGCCTGCTCCCGGTGGTGGGGTGGGGACCGTTTGCGGGGCGGGCCCGGGCCTTCGCGTGTGCCGGCCGGCCCGGCGGCTCCCTTGGAGCCCGGCGGCTGCACCCCGCTGCTTCCCCGGCGGGCCTGGGCCCAGCCTTTTGAGTTCGAGCCGGCAAACGCTGCCGACAGAGCGCGGAGGAGCCCGTCGGGCTGAGGAGGAGGTGCCGAAGTGCTCCTGAGAGCGGAGTAAAGGCGGGTTGTGGTAGGAAGGGGTGTGGAGGAGAAAAGCGGTAAAAAAAAAATATCGCTTTCCGTAGGTGGGGATCTGTTGTAGCTACTTATGAAACTGACAGGGAGCAGGGGGGCTGTGGTCCTATTCTGGATCGGTTGCTAGAAATAAACATCGTTGTGCACAAAGTTGCTCAGAAGTTGCTTCCCGGATTCCTCTCCTGTCTTCTAAGCACAGGAGGGGGCTGATATTTGCAAGTGTGGTCAGGCCACTGACCCTTGAATGTTCCCTAAAGCATTATTTTGAAATAATTTTGATGCTGCTTTAAGGAAACTGCCTAGGTTCGTTAGCCCTTCATGTAAAGCAGGCGAGTTATATGGAAAATAGGTGTAGCCAGTTTTTATGGTGTGTTTCTGTACCTACTAACCTCTCCCTAACCCTGTAACTTCTCTACCCTGATTAGAGGATCCTGCTGTTGAAACAGCAGAGGAAGCTAAGGAACCAGCAGAGGCAGACATCAATGAACTCTGTAAAGACATGTTCAACAAAATGGCCATCTATTTAACGGGTGAACTGACAGGTAAGTCGCTGCAATACTGACCTGCAAGTAAGTTTCTGTTTCTTTTAAAGAAATCTGTTGTGTAGTTTGTCTAAACTATACCTATTTACACAGAGCGTATTTAGAGCATGTCTGGCATGTGGCTTGACTGCTAACAACACTGAGGTTAATCGTATTAATGAAGTCTCAGATTAGCACAAATACTTTCCAAAAGAATTCAGTCCAATATCAGCAACTTAAAAAAAGATATGTTTTTAGTATTGCGGAAGATTGTACATGGAAAAATGAACAGACAGATGGAGTGTAGGTTAAGAAGGACTGGAAGAGAAGCACAACTGAGAGTGGAAGGTGTGCAGCTGTTTTGTTTCTGAGCGAGAGCAAGGATCATACACGTATTTTTCCAACATTAATGCTTTAGAATAAACTTCCGTGCAACATTAACTGCAGCAAAGTAAACTGCTCAACAGGTTGGTGGATTCCATGGGCTCTAATTTTGTAAACACTCCAGAACACTCCTGATTGGCAGGGACTTGAAGGGTGTATGGTACAGATTACCATCTGGATTTGGGCTATCAGTTTTGTAAACATAAGTGTTTAACTGACAGAATAAGAGTAGAAATGTGAGGAATTAGTCAACTTTTCTCGTTCTCAAAAATAAATTGCAGTTGAATAAGTATTCATCAATCCAGTTGATTTTTACAGTTGACAAAATATCATCTCTCTTTTTGTTGAGCATTATACTAAGTATACTTAGTAATACTGAGTATTACCATCTCAACTATTCTGTTACTGTTAGCTATTGGTTTGAAATCTCTTGTGCTGTTGAAGAGTCTGCACCCAATTCAAACCACGTCACCTTTGAATTAAAATAAACTATTCTTTTTAAGCCACCAGTGAAGACTACAAACTCTTGGAAAACATGAATAAGCTGACTAGCTTGAAGTACCTAGAAATGAAAGATATCGCTATAAACATCAGTAGAAATCTGAAGGATTTAAATCAAAAATGTAAGTAAATCAAATAAGGTAGGGTATAAGGAATGGTGGGCTTATTTGGGAAATGCATCTATGGGTTGGATGATTCATGCTCTATTAGGTGCTGAAGGAAAGAAAACTCACTGAAATGCCCATGCTGCTGTACAAGGCCAGTCTTGTGTATTTCTGTACAGCTCTAGACTATGTAGACTAGCACAAGAGGAAACACAACTCAGTTTATGTGCTGTCTTACCCCAGATTTTGGATCTGATAGGAATGAAATAAGACTTCTTTTGATTCATGTTGCGTTGCTACTTGTGTTGAGTTTAGCCAGTACTCTCTAACATTTCATACTTCGCTGTAACATGACTATTGGTATCACCACTTGGTTTTGGGCCAGGGGAAGGAATGAGCTTTTAAAGTGTTTTATCTGAAGAATGTAACGAGAAATTCTTGTTTCAAGTGTGAACTGTTTCTTGGAAGTGAATTGCTAAGAACTGACAGATATGATTTTTCTGCTTTTTTAAGATGCTGCTCTTCAGCCATATCTGGAACAAATCAACCTAATTGAGGAGCAAGTTGCAGCGCTCGAGCAAGCGGCTTATAAATTGGATGCATATTCCAAAAAACTTGGTAACTATCGTCCTCTAGTGTTACTACCTTGCAGCATAGTCCCTTGCAAGGGATTTAAAAAGATGAAGTGAACTCCTCCTTTATTTAACAAGTCTGAGCTGCAGAGTTGCCTGTGCAGCATAGTGTTGCCCTGCTTTTGAACAGCAAACATTGTATGTGAAGTGGCAAGTGTTGGGAAGAGATTAATATATCAAGTTGTAGGGAGGTGGACTAGTACAGGTGTTACTGAACTACAGCTTATTGGTGAGGCTTGATTTTTTTTTTTTTACAATGTACACTGACCTAGACTTAAAAGACGGGTGTTTAATCCTGCAAATAGAGGGATTCACAAAGTTCCACCAGACACCCAACTCCCCTTGACCTAAATTAATATTAGTGGTCTGATTAAAAACTTGTTTTTTAAAAAGGTTATTTTACAACTATATTTGCCTAAATGCTGCAGGAAAAAAAAATGACCTGGAGTGATCCTGTAAATTAACTTGAGTTTTAAGACGTATAGCAGCTTACAAGATTCAAAACTTTTACCTATTTAGTCCTAAAATATTGTTGTTTTCCCTTCTGCAGAAGCCAAATACAAAAAACTGGAGAAACGATGAAATTACAACACTCTTGAAGTTGGGCTATAAGTCAGACTGATCTCTGTTGAAGCTGCACAACAGCAATTCTATATGTTGCTGAGGATTTGGTTACAGCTGACATCAGGACTGGTGACTTCTGGCTGTTGAATACAGTAGACTGTATTCAGGCTTAAAGACTGAACGGTGTTTTCCTCTTCTCAAGTGGTTCTGTTGCCTCAGTCGTTCTGCAGTGAAAAGCTGAAACCCATCCCTAACCCGTACGTTGATTCTGGCTATCTGTGTGTTAGTCCTGCATCCCACGTGAAATAATCTCTAGGAAAAGCCCTCCATAACCTATAAGGATGTTTTACCTTAGTAGCAGCAGGACCTAAACATTCTTTTTCTTTCATTGAGCTCTGCTTTGAGAAGGTACCTGGACCTTTGGAGCTATGAGCATGGTATTGAAAACACTTCAGTTTGGTACCCATCTTTATTGAAACAGAGAGACTAGTTATGATAAATTTACAATAAAACAGCTTGTGGCATTTGTCTCTGGAATCTCAGATTCCTGTTGGAAAAAATATGTAAGTTGCCTTTTTATTTTCTCAAAGCGTCTGTTAATAAAGACAAACTCCTTCCAGCTACTGGAGATCATAGAAGAGAACGTGCTTTAAATTCTGCGTCAGGTATTGCTGCAATTATATTCTTTGAACGTCTGGACCTCAGGTGAAATTGCAAGAAGTATTGCTTTATCACATGCTCAGTTAACTTAGCAGATCTTAGAGATACTGTGTTATATGGCCTTGAGGTGGGATTTAAGAGAGAGAGTTGAGCTCACTCGAGAAAAGGCCTTTTTGGAATGAGCGTCTTTAAGGAACAGGGTTAAGCCTACTAGAGGTATCCCACCGTTTGCATCTTTTATCCATAGTTAGTAGCTGATGACTTTTATATCTGTGAAAGCAAATCAGGCATTTTAGTATCATTATCAAAGCAACATCCTCCCACCCGACAGGAAGAGGTACCGACAGATGAGTTACCGTTTCTGTGTTGCAGGAAGTCAGACCGCGTACAACAGCAGCCTGGTTTACAGCCCGACAGATCATCATCTTCTCAGGATTTGTGGTGTGTTTGCAGCTCAGCTGGATAAGAGGATCTGGGCAGCCAGACCTAAAATCTTCCTGCCTAGAGACTGGACAGTGTCCTGCTTGGTGATCTCTGGTGCTGGGAAGCGTAATACACCAAGAGAGGAGGTGGCAGACAATCTAAAAGTCCTGCTTCAGTGTTTCATGCTAGGCATGGTTCAGCCAGACCCCATGGGGGTTTTGATAGTACCATCCTTTCTCTTTGCCGTTACGGAGAAGAATCACAGGTGTCTGGCTGTAGGAGCTTGAGGATGCTGCTCAGAGCTCCTCTGTTCCCTGGAAAAATGTAGATTTTTGTTACAGCATAAAGCACTTTATGCTTTATACGTGGCTGGGAGCTTAGTCCCTGATTCCCTGGAAGTGCCCTGTCTGGCCCCAACCCATAGAATCACAGAATGGTTTGGGTTGGAAGGGACCTTAAAGATCATCGAGTTACAACCCCCTGCCATGGGCAGGGACACCTCCCACCAGACCAGGTTGCTCAAAGCCCCATCCAGCCTGGCCTTGAGAACAACCCTATGCCTAAGAACAGAAAAGTTACTAATTCATATCAGATTGGAAATGATTCCGGATATGTGGGTATCATCTAGAGCTGACTGGCCACTAAATCCTTACCAGGGCTGGTCATTTCAGGATTGAAACAAGACCATTGCTCTTCCAGTACTGATGATCTCTGGTTCCCAGCTCTTCTGGGAGGGTGGTGCCTGAGGCACAGAGTGGGTGGTGGGACACAGAAGGATTGTTCTCCACTGATCCTGCAGTTTGGCTGGGTGCCCAAATGAAGGGGTGACAAGAGTTGCCACTCTAAGGAGATATTGGCCATCTGCTGTGTAGAGAATTATGATCATCTCCATGCGATAAGGATAATTGTCAAACCCTAAGTGTGGGTGACTTGTCCCATTGCGTCACAGCAAGCCAAATAAGTTCTGCTTATGGCAGATGGCCTGCAAATCAGGTATTGAACATAGAATGGATCATGGCCTGGACACGCTCCATACTCTAATGCCAATGTAGTTGCAATTTCACCCCCTTATTGGACATGGACCATATTCTCAGATCCTCAAGGGGAGACAGACTCCACAGGTCCAAGCTGGGTGGGAACTGTCTGCCTGACAGTCCTACTCTGGCTTTAGGATGCATCCTGGTCACCATCCTATTTTCCTGAATGCATACTGCCCGCATTCCAAATGCCATTTGGCATTTAGGATGCCAAGACTCGTAGTTGCATCCTACGAAGGACTCACTGTCGCAGGGATGGTAACAGCAGCTTTCCTGTGCGAGTTCCTGAAGTGGCCAAAAAGAGCAGAGCGGCCCTCATCTCTGTTTTGTGTTTACATCCTCTAGAGCTTCCAGCTGGAGTTAGATATAAGGATGGTCAGAGTTTGGGCAGAAAGGGCTGCGTTCAAGGAGAGGCTAGTGAGCATGAGGAGCACAAGGACTAGAGATTGTCTTCTGCTCAGCAGAGAACGTGAAACTTGTGATTGAACAGTTTGTGACTGTACAAAAAAATCACTCTGCAGCACATGCTGCTAGCTGTGAGCCATGATCAGTGCTTCTCAGATCTCCAAAGACATGTCTGAAAGCAGAGGATGCTGTCAGTGTCATGACTAACATTGGAATGGTGCTTTCTAAGACAGCATCCATGCATCCGTACCACTCAAGGTGAAGGGGATCAAGGGGACTGAGTGACAATGGGCAGGTAACTACAGTCACACACAAGTGAAATTGTATCTTCTTGTAGTAGTATCTTGTAGTATCTTGTTCCTTCTACGTACTTCATCTGGGGAAGGCTCAGTTGTGATGGAGCTTCCTGGCCTTGTGCCATCCCACCTCTTCATAGTCCAAGGCCTGGGGGGTCTTCTGGTTTGTATCTTTATAGCAAGGCAAAGAGCAGGCTCAAAAATAGGTTTAAATACACTCCTATTTGGATCCACTTTTGTAGGACAGGTGACTTAGCTGTGCCTCCTTTTACTCGCAGGTGCATTTGACAGTTGCTTTCATGAAGAGATCTACTCCCCACGCGCAGCCCAGCCTGCTGTTGGAAGGTTTGGGAACCTGTGTCATCGGGGCACAAAAAATTTCAAAGAAAAATAATAAGGGCATTTCTCTGCTCGTTGTCTTCCCGTGGCAGGATTGCGGGAGGGCCACAAGAGGGCCATGTCTCAGCAGAGAAAACTTCCACAAGATAAAGCCGTGAAGGCAAAGGACCAAATCTCGTTCTTGATGAAAAAAGACACTTTCCTACATACAGAAAATACAACACTATTTTAAAGCTACAAAGACAAAAACTTCCAGCAACGCTGAAGGTGGAAATCCATCTAGCATGGATCCATCCATGCATTGCCAACAAGCACTTGGTGTTTTCTGGTAAGAAAGCTAAGAAATAACAAATTCCTTCACAAACTCTTGAATATCCCACCTCCAGGAAGCAGAAACGGGAAGAGGAGCTTGTCCCACAAGTGACTCTTTATTGGAAGGAAATTTTAGGGACTGACCACCTGATTGAGTGACAGTGGCATCCCAATTAGGCCAAGAGTTAGCAGCTGTTTTTCTCAGTTCTGTCTCTGAGTAACCATTCCTCTCTCCAGCTGAGGGCCCTCTGTGTGACTGGTAGAATCCAAATCACGGCAAGGATGGCAGATCCTTGGAGAGCAGCACCACAGAAGAGACATAGCATTGTACTGGGAAAATGCATAGTCCAAAACCAGAGGTTGCTGCTCAAACATTTCTCATGGAGAGCCCTTTTTCCCCTGGCACCTCGAAGCAGTTCTGCCCCGCTGCTCTAACAGGTTATTCTGAAATCATCCGACTTTCGGAGCAGAACTTTGTGGAAATGTCCAGAGTCTTCAAAATGGGCTCTTAAAACATTAGTGAAAACTGCAACATGTTCAACAGCTGAAATACAACTCTTCTAGAATGGAGTTTACTTTTTAAGCTGGAACTTGGTGTTTAATAGAAATGATGAAGATACTCAATGGGATGTTTATCACAAGTGTATATAATGGCTTGAAGGTAAATACATTGTTGTATTTGCAGCATCCCATCAGAGAACAAACATATGAACAACAGCAATAGGCAGAAGACAAGTGTGCTCTTAAAGTGTGACAGGGTTTGTTAATGAAAGGTTTGTTAATGGTTAATGTTTGTCCCCGCTTTCTGATATTACAGTAGAACAAGGTTGACCTTTGAAAAGGTCACATAGACTTAGAAGTTAAAGCAGTTCATCCAAGTTTGTTGGGAGCAAGTAATTTTTTTCTCACTAATAAGTCTAACCCAGAAGAAACGAGAGCAGCTATTGGTTAGCTGTGTCCAGTTTTGGGCCCCTTAGCGTAGTTTAGTGGTCAACAAAGGTTGCTGAGATAAATCCTAGTCATTAAGCATTCTAATTTTTTAAAATCTGATACTTAGTCTTCCAGAAGGAAGACTTGTTGCTGAATCAAGTTAATCCAGAGGAAATGTGAGCAGCTCTTGGTTATCCATTTGTACCACAGGTGACACAAAGTGAGGCTTCCAGGACTCAGCTTTAGCCCTCCTCTAATCTCAAAGCCCCACTGTGCGTCACGGTGGAGTCTCTGGGAAATAAAGCCGTTTTCTTGCTGATTTGCATTGGGTGCCTCCGTGTCTTTCCAGCATGGGGGAAGATGAAGATGTCTGGAACAGGGAAGTTGCCCCAGGGCCATTTGTTTCGCCTATTTTAGTCGTGGCGCAGCTGAAGAGGAAGCATGGGGTGCTTGCTTCTTTTTATCTGGTGAGCAGACTTGTAATAGTTGATCTTTTTTGGGAGATGGCGATCAACTGGATGATATTTTCATGTATCTTTCATTCATTTTTCTGTGATTCTCTGGCATTTGTGGCTTTGGCCTTTGCAATACCATGCTACCAACTCATGGTACATCAAGCTTATTAATACTTATTAAAGGAAAGAAGTTTTGCCTGTTTTATATAAATAGTTAATGCTGTTGTGGTACTATTACAGTTGCTGTCCTTTTCCACATAGCACAAATTCAGCTCTCTGCTTTCACTGTAGCTGCTATAAATTATACACGGAAGGGACAACAAAGATGATTCAAGGACTCGAGCATCTCCCTTATGAGGAGAGGCTGAGAGAGCTGGGACTCTTTAGTCTGGAGAAGAGAAGGCTGAGGGGCGACCTTATCAATGCTTATAAGTATCTAAAGGGTGGGTTGAAGGAGGATGGAGCCAGACTCTTTTCAGTNGCCCTGGAACAGGCTGCCCAGGGA
Source organism: Calidris pygmaea (assembly GCA_003697955.1). NCBI lineage: Eukaryota > Metazoa > Chordata > Aves > Charadriiformes > Scolopacidae > Calidris > Calidris pygmaea. The sequence goes on along the minus strand of QJSC01020463.1, from coordinate 3,152,646 downwards.
GGTCGTGGAGTCCCCTTCTCTGGAGATTTTCAAGACCCGCCTGGATGCAGTCCTGAGTGGCATGCTCTGACATGCTCTGGGTAGTCCTGCCTTGGCAGGGGAGTTGGACTAGATGATCTCTATGGTCCCTTCCAACTCCAAAAAAATTCAGTGAAATTCAGTGAAATTCAGTGAATGTCATCAAGTTGAGAAAAGTCAGTCCTACATGTGTACAGGTGTGCTCCGCAACTCATGTAAACTCTTTTTTTTCTTTTTTTTTTTTTGCCTGATTGTTGCTTTAGCAATCTTTCCATGCTTCATAAAATAATGGGAAGATACAAGCTGCCATTCATCTAGTAAATGGCACTGGGGGGGATTCCAGTATTATTTGGCTTGTCTTCTTTTGCCACAACAGGCAGTTGGGGTTCTGATAGGTCTCGTAGGGTCATTCCAGCCTTCCCCCACATTGGTACCGAGAATGGAAGTTTTATGGGCGATGGACCAACTCATTCTTCCGTCCATAATACATTTCATATAAATGAGCAAAATAAAACAGGCAGATATACACAAGTCTTGGAAAATGTTTGGGAGTGTAAGCGTAGTGGTGGCAGGTTTTTCATGAAAAGGTGTTCTTCTGGGATCTCAGAAAAAAAACAACAATTCAGTGTGCTACTTCTTTATTTTGCAATTGAAATTTTAATTTCACAAACCTTCGTTATGATCACACAGGAGAGGACCCATCTACCCAGTCATCAATAGACTCCATCCCCACCACAAGAGACAACATGTAATGGGGCAAGAAAACAGTAGGTTATGATCTTCTGACAGAATTCCCCTGACACTGTCTTATGCTTCTCTTTACAAATAGGTCACATACAAACTGAAAATACAGAGGAGAGAGGTACCTCAAGCAGAGTCTCTGGAAACTTAGGATTACGAGCATCTGTACAGACCCTGAACCATCAGGATGTTGGGAGCCAGGTAGGAACCTGAGCGAGGAGAGGTAGGTGCAGAGGAGAGCCTGTAGATATAATTTTGCACAAGGACCTGTGTCCTTCCCTATGCAGTTGCCTGCTCGGTCTCTGTTTAGAGCTGGCTGTGGTGATTATAAAAGCACCGTACAGCTTTCTTTTCTAAGCAAATTTCTCTCCATGAAGTATCTAGCAAATGATCCAAGAGTTTCAATCTCAGCAGGCTGGGAAATGGCTGGCATTCAACCCGAGTTTTCATGAGTGTGGGAGCTGGTGACTGCCTTCCCTTGGCTAACGTGGAATGAAAGAGACTTCATAAGGTCGGGGCAGATTTGCCAAAGTGCTGACTAGTGGGGAAATGTCAACGTCCTTGGGATCCATAACAGGTTTCAAAGTAAAGTTCTGCAGGATGGCTGTAAAAAATATGAATAGCTCCATCCGGGCCAGGCCTTCTCCTGCACAGATGCGTTTTCCTGCAAGTGAAAAACAATAAAAAGTGAGGTAATAGTGCAGTATTTTGCTGGTAACTTATTTTAACCACTGTTCCATGAAAGTTGAGACATCTCAGAATGGACAGGCAGCGCTATAGCATTTTGAGGAAGCAAATGAATTAAACTAGGAGCTAAGTATCTAGAACACTGAGAGCGCAAAGGGCAAAGGTGGTTTGAAGGCTTCGGTTTCTCATGTTCTGCTGCGGTTTGATGGTGAGTTTGGAGAGAGAGAATTTGTGTGAGTCCCACTTCATACATCTCTTCTTGGGAAATGCATTGGAGGAGGAGCTTTTGCAATGGCTAAAAAGTGGAATAAATTGAAACTCTAGTCCTCTAGCGTTAGAGCTGCCCAGAAATGACTTGAGCAAGAATGACCATGAGCCAACAATGTGCCCTTGTGGCCAAGAAGGCAAATGGCATCCTGGGGTGCATTAGGAAGAGTGTGACCAGCAAGTCGAGGGAGGTCATCCTCCCCCTTTACTCTGCCCTGGTGAGGCCCCATCTGGAGTCCTGTGTCCAGTTCTGGGCTCCCCAGTTCCAAAAGGACAGGGAACTGCTGGAGAGGGGACAGCAGAGGGCTATAAAGATGATGAGAGGCCTGGAACATCTCTTATGAGGAAAGGCTGAGGGACTGGGGTCTTTTTAGTCTGGAGAAAAGAAGGCTGAGGGGGGATCTGATCGATGCTTATAAATACTTAAAGGGTGGGTGTCAGGAGGATGGAGCTGGTCTTTTTTCAGTGGTGCCCAGGGACAGGACAAGAGGAAATGGGCACAAACTTGAATGTAAGAGGTTCCACCTAAACATGAGGAGGAACTTCTTTCCTGTGAGGGTGGCAGGGGGCTGGAGTGGATGATCTCCAGAGGTCCCTTCCAACCCCATGTGATTCTGTGAGCAGATCAGCAGACATCACTGCACAGACCATGGGGACCGACCCACTAAAATCCTCAAAAATCTTCAAAGAGGTTCTCAGAGATGATATTCTAGGATCTGAAACAGAAAAATGTCTTACCTGCAGAAAATGGCATGAAGTAGTCACTCTTTTTAAAGGTCCCATTTGCATTCAGGAAATGTCCTGGGTCGAATTTTTCTGGATTTGGAAATTCCTTGCCATCATGTAGGACAGGAGACAGCATAGGGAAGATCATAGTGTCCTGAATTAAAAGAGAGAGGAGGAGAAAGTTAAAATGGAGGCATTCTAAAGCAAAGAGGCATTGAGAAGTTTCCAGAGTTGGATAGAAGGATAGTCAAAGTTTAACCAGTTTAAAATGAGCAGTTAATGAATAGAAATAGGTGCCATTGGTATGGCAAGGATGGGGTTTTTTAATGAATTTTGATGGTGAGTCTGATTAGAGTATTTAATACTGTTTCCAAATAACTTTGAACTTTGCTTACATTTATGTGAAAAAATAGAAAGTTCTATCGCTCTATCTCACTCTTCACACAGAGGACGAAAAGTCTTTTTTCTTTTTTTCTTTCAAATACAAGGGGTTGGACTAAATAACTTCCAGAATCCCCTTCCAAACAAAATTATTCCACTTCTATATCACATTTCAGTATTTTTGAAAAGAAAAGAAAATAGAATGAATAGGACACATCGTTGTTTTCAAGAGATTATGACTTTTCTTAGACACAGTGGAACAGACCTTAGCAATAAAATAGTCTCTGAACTTGGAACAGACCTTAGGAATAAAATAGTCTCTGAACTTGGTGTCTTTGATCACAGTATGTGGGACATTAAGCGGAAGGAAGTCAATGAATCTCTGGATTTCATGGACCACAGCATCTGTGTAGGGCATCTGGCTCCGATCTGCCATGCAGGGGCTTCGGTCTCGGCCAATCACACTGTCAATCTCCTTCTGAATTTTCTCTGTTAGGAAAGAAGTAAGTGTTGAATGGAAAAGTCCCCCATCTTTTTACCTAAGCAATATTTACAGCAAAACTTGCTTTTAGCGCACCAGGAATATACCAGGAATGTATTTAGTACTAATATCTCTTTCCTGTGAATAGAAATGAGACTAATGCAAGACTAATTGAGACCAGGCTGGATGGGGCTTTGAGCAACCTGGTCTGGTGGGAGGTGTCCCTGCCCATGGTAGGGGGGGTTGGAACTTGATGATCTTTAAGGTCCCTTCCCACTCTAACCATTCTATGATTCTACTACACATTTCCACACTGCAAACATACATGTTTCCTTTGAGGGGGGATTTGTGGAATTGTCCGACTTGATCCCGTGACCTATTAAAAAGTTTGCAGTTATCTATTTCCTTTCATATTACCTACTATCTCTGGGTATTTCTGAAGAATCAGAAATCCATGTCTCAGTGTGATGCTGGTGGTTCCTGTTCCCGCCAGGAACAAGTCGAGAGTGGTTCTGCTCAAGGTCTCAACGGTGAATTCGGAGTGCCTGTTCCCTTTCTCCTGGGGGAAGAGTTGGCAGGAGGTTGTTAATGACAAAGCCCAGCGCTATGTACCCATAATGTAAGTTTTTAAACACATCTAATGTCCTTTCAAAAGTATTATACTAACTCTCCAGAACACCAGCATTTATGATACTTTTACTAAATAATATTATGAACCTTTTTTAGTATGGGAGGAGCACTGAGTTACATCAACCAGATTGGTCTTCAGCTTTCCTAACTTTGTGTAGTGCTGTTAATTCTGTATTTAAAAATCCTTGAGAAGAAAATTGAGAGGATGATAGAATTAACTTGATGTCCCAAGAAAAGAAAGTTCCCCTCTGTATTTGCAAAAGCCCAGTGCCCCGTCACAACCGAAAAAAAAGCTGGGATTCAGAAAAAAAAGCTGGGATTCAAGCAAGGGTTTTCTTATAATCCAATAAATCTCTTGCTCTTACATTACCTGTTCCATTTTGTTAAGAAAAGCATCAACAAAATCTCGAGGACAACTGGGATCCAGGGTTTTCTGGTGTTCCTCTATGATTTCTATAGTGAATTGATCAACTTTTTCAACATTTTTTATCATTTGTTGATGAGGTCCAGGTAAATGGTCCATGAGAGTGGGGAAGAAATTGTATAGCTGTAAAAATAAAATGATGTAAAATCACTTTCTGATTAATGTGGGCATAATAAAACGTTCCCCTGAATGTTACTATGAAAATGGGGCAATTAAACTGTTTTGGAACAGTAGGTCTTTATTATTCAACAGGATTTTAATGCCTTTCGCTTTATGGTTTCACTACATTCAAGGATAGACTTCACATGAGCAACTTTTGCGATGATATCTTTCTTTGGACATATAATGGCAATTCCATAAGATAAGAAAAAAATACAACAATTGGTTATTTAACCGCCTTTTTGGCTTTCAAAAAATGTCTCCAAATTTAGAAGAAACTATTCCAATAAAAAAATAATAACATGAATGAATACTCCTTAATAAAAGAGATTATGAGAAATAAATATTCATTAATAAAAAATTCTTGAAGGTCCCTTCCAACCCAAACCATTCTATGATTCTATAAAATATTATAATCATTAACAAATTTATCAATTAAATAAAACTGTACACACCTGTGTGTGTATAGAGTTCTGAAGCCTGTTGTTTTCCTCTAGCAACTCAATTAAAGTTATAAATTTCTTGTCCTCATAGTCAAACCGATCCCCAAAGACGATGGAGCAGATGATGTTGGAAACAGCGTGGATCAGGAAGCTGCCAGGGTTAAAGGGTTGCTCTGCAACAACAACAAAAAAGGGTATCTTGCTTTCAGTATTTCAGGCATCAGCCCCTCCTCTGATGGTACAGGGACGTTTTGCATTCTCTTCAAAGGACTGCAGACAAGGAGTTTTGCAGTCCTTTGAAGGGCTGATCCAATTTATTCTTCTCTACTTGAAAGGAACTAATTTCTCTGTTTGAAGGTTTCAGTATCTCATTTGTCCTGTTCTCAGCAGAACACTGGTCTGTGTGGCTTGGTTCCTCTTCAGCTGACACGTGCCTGTCTCTCTCATAGACTGTTTATTACAAATGGCTTAAAGATTCCCACCAAAACCCAATGAAACCATAAGGACTTTGCCTGAGCCCTGTCTTTTAACTTATTGCACCCTGTTGAATAACTCTATTAGCATAACCTCAGTCGTATTACCCTCTCCTAAGGGTTCCAATGCCTGCGATCAAAGTCTAGTTTTGGTAGTACGGCTGAAGAAGCGTCTGAGTACTGCACTGTGAGAAAAAAAAGCAAGATTAGATCCAAGAAAGAAAGAAAGAAAGAAAGGCATAACTGCAGACAGTTATAGGTTGCATCTCAAGGTTTCAAGAGAAGAAACAACAACATGAAAAGGTATAAAAAAATCCTAAAAGAAAACCAAGGAGTCAGAAACTGGCAACTTGGCAGCACCAAGGATCAGCCTATTCCAAGGAGCAACACCACCAACCCTTCTCTGCCTGACCGATGCCACTGAAGACTCAGCGGATGTCTCCTCAGAGGTGGTGAGTCTATTAACGCTGAGCCTGGTAGATAACTAGTCCTAGTTACTTATATTTGCATTAAGAGTAAATAACGGCTTTATACTTTTCAGTTGTATATATAGATCTTGCTTGCAAAGCCCTTTAGTACACAGCAAAAGATGCTGTAAATAGGTGAGGCAGAGATGGAGGCTTGCAGTTGGGCATGGGAAATACGGTATTCCTGTGCTAGTGAAAGGATAAGAGCAATGCAGGAGGGAGTGTTTTCTCTGATTTGTAGCAGGAATGTTTATCTATGAAGCCAGACTCAATTTTCTAGTGGCTCATGGGCAGGGGTGTTGCTTCAGCTTCCTTTTAGATCTATCAAGAGCGGTCATCCTCCCCCTCTACTCTGCCCTGGTGAGGCTCCATCTGGAGCACTGTGTCGAGTTCTGGGCTCCCCAGTTCCAAAAGGACAGGGAACTGCTGGAGAGGGGACAGCAGAGGGCTGGAAAGATGATCAGGGGCCTGGAGCATCTCTTATGAGGAAAGGCTGAGGGACTTGGGTCTTTTTAGTCTGGAGAAGAGAAGACTGAGGGGGGAGCTGATTGATGCTTATAAATACTTAAAGGGTGGGTGTCAGGAGGATGGGGCCAGTCTTTTTTCAGTGGTGCCCAGGGATAGGACAAGAGGAAATGGGCACAAACTTGAATGTAGGAAGTTCCATCTAAACACGAGGCGGAACTTCTTTCCTGTGAGGGTGGCAGAGCCCTGGAAGAGGCTGCCCAGAGAGGTGGTGGAGTCTCCTTCTCTGGAGACATTCCAAACCCTCCTGGACATGTTCCTGTGCAACCTGCTCTGGGTGACCCTGCTCTGGCAGGGGGTTGGAGGAGATGATCTCCAGAGGTCCCTTCCAACCCCATAGCATTCCGGGATTCTGTGATCTGCTTTTCCCCCCTTCCAGAAAAAGCACACATTGAAGGTTGGCTGTGGAAAGGAAGCCTGTGGTCCAGACTGGTACTGTGCCACGCTCAGGGGAAGTTCTTAAAAGTAACATCTTATATATTACCAGAAAATGAATTTGTAGGTTTAAACCAACGGGGATTACTTTATGCTCTGCCCTCAAAAGCAGCTTATAGTCCCTGTTCCCATTGCACACCCTCACCAATACTGGGAGATGGTGTCTAGTATTCAGACAGACTGGATCCAAACTGAAATATCCATAAAAGGGTTCTCTGATCACCTACTTCTTCAGGATCCGTTTACTTAGAGCTGCAGGAGATGAGGCAAGGAAGTGCGTCTTTCTTGGTTACCTGGTGGTGTCCAGCCCCATCTTCATAGCTGAATTCCACCAAACCCTCAGCTTTGGGGCCAAGCCATTCCCTTTGCCACTTCCCGTCTTGTTCCTCAAGCAGCAGAGGTGACAGGATGCTTCCCAGCCCCAGCCTCCTATATTTATCCCTCTGTACTGTCATAGTGCCTTTGACCGACCCACTCCCAGTGGTAAGAACTTTGCCCATTGGATCAGGGAGTAGGAAGAGCAGCTACATGCCCACTTCTTGGGTCATAGATTTGGTGAAGCAGCCCCTATCATGGCAGATACCTAGGGTGTCCCAGCAGGCACAAAGTCCATGCCCTACCATGCATGTTCCTGATCCTCTCCACCAGAAAATGAGCTTCCTCCTGGATTCGCTCCTCAATGCTCTTCTTCCCCATCCCAAAATCCCGCAGGGTGGTGAGTGCAAATCGTCGGAGCTGCCTCCAGGTCTCCCCATTGCTGGTGACGATGCCTGACAGAGAAAGGAAAAAGGGACCCCCATGAGGAAACAGATTTCTTTTTTCCCCTGAATGGGAGCTACACGGTAAGTACTCGACATGCAAACACACCTTTCTGTGGAGTTTCACTGCAATTGCTATTTGCCCAAAAATTTAACGTCTCTGCAGTTCTGGGGGTGACAAATCTGATCCGTCTGTCACAGCACTTTGAGTAAAACTGAATTTATTCCCAGATTAGGAAAAACTAGGACGTAAATAAGAATGTAACACTGGTACTGACTTGATCTTGGCCACAAGCAGATGGCTTCTGCGCTGAGATAACTGCTCAAATGTTCTGCTGTGCACCTTCACATGGTGTATCATTGTTGACCATACCAATGATAGTGCACTATAGTACCATGGAATAGATACCCAGATAAATGCTGTACTGGGAAATTCCCTGGTGAACAAACTCAGTCTTGAATGTGGCCCTTCCCGGGACACCCTATAATCTTGTCTTTGTTGGGCTGTGGACTTCCCTTTCGCTAGTTCCTTAGGTGTATGTGTATTGTCAATATTCTCAGACACGGGAGAATGAACGTAAGGTCTTAGAGGCACATTTAATGAACAAAACTTTGGCCAGAAGTTGAAACACGCTGAAATTAGAAAGGCAGTCAGCAAAGCCAACCTGGGACATTAAACAGTTCCCCAGAGGTCTGATTTACTCAAGGGTCCAAGTAATAAGTTGGGCTTTTAGGTTTTTATTGCTAATTTGTATGCACGAAAGCAGTAAATTAGATCCACTATTCCCTCCTCCATTGCCCTCTCAGCTGAAGCACTGACAGCATCAGCTTGGGATGCTAACATTACCGGGGTCATACCTGTGCCTTGGAAGAGTTTTTTAAGCAGTGGTAGGTTGCCTCTCCCGCTGAAGTCATCTGCCTGGTCAATCAGAGCTTCTTTCACAACATCGTACCCATGCAGCACCACAACCTTTTGTGGGCCTAAATATACTGTGAAGACAGGACCATACTTCTCGCTGAGCTGTAGGGAAGAGGAACACAAAGAGCACCACGTCTGAACGTTAACCAGGTGAAAAGAAGGTTGTAGAGAAGGGGTCTAAGGGGGGTTGTGCTGTTGTCCCAGCATCACTGAGATGTGGCAATGATTAGGGCTACAAAGGTGATGAGGGGACTAGAACATCTCCCTTATGAGGAAAGGCTGAGGGACTTGGGTCTTTTTAGTCTGGAGAAGAGAAGGCTGAGGGGGGATCTGATCAATGCTTATAAATACTTCAAGGGTGGGTGTCAGGAGGATGGGGCCAGTCTTTTTTCAGTGGTGCCCAGTGACAGGACAAGAGGAAATGGGCACAAACTTGAATGTAGGAAGTTCCACCTAAACACGAGGCGGAACTTCTTTCCTGTGAGGGTGGCAGAGCCCTGGAAGAGGCTGCCCAGAGAGGTGGTGGAGTCTCCTTCTCTGGAGACATTCCAAACCCTCCTGGACACATTCCTGTGCAACCTGCTCTGGGTGACCCTGCTCTGGCAGGGGCTTGGAGGAGATGATCTCCAGATGTCCCTTCCAACCCCATGTGATTCTGTGATTAGCAGCAGTGTAGAGAACTTTCAGCTATGAATTACAGCCCCGGGGAAGAGGGAATTGTACAAGAAATAGGAGGCAGGAATAGAAATGGTGAGGTGTCAAGTCCAGATTCCAGAAAAGAGAATAGTTCTTCATTGGGCTGGAAAAACATTCTGGAATGCCTTTCTGCAGGGCACAGTGGATAATAGTTTACATGGGCTCAAAAAGTGATTATATACACTTGTGTAAGCCGGTGCCTAAAGGGCTTTTGAGCACAAGCATATCACAGTTCAATTTCAAACTTTTTTGCTTCAACCCCTTCACTAGCTTCTTCTACACCCAGGAGATCCAACTTGTCTGCTAGGGAGCAGAGGCAGTAAAATGGATCAGAGTCCTTCCTCAAAAAGGGCCAGGCCGTGCTGCCAGCGTGGTGAGGAGCTGGGTACAGGAGGAGTATAGTGAATATTACAATAGCATCAGTGCCTTGATCGCAAATCCACTGCAAATTGCAGTACTGCTGTCAAGTCAGCACAGGACTCATCATTAGTATTGATTATGGCAAATATATAGACTTAGACTTGCAATATATATACCTAGATATATAAATTATTGCAATATATAGACTTCAGAAACATGTCTTTCTGGGAAACCTTTTGTTTCTGCTTGAGTCTGACATTTGGTCAATGCAAATTAAGCTCGTTAATTAAGCTGAGAAAGTCTGGACCATACTTTTTTTTATATGCAGTGCAGAAAACGCAGGGAAGAAGGAGACAGTCTCTTACCTTCTTCAAGCTTTCAGGCAAGTTCCACAGGTCCAGCTGGAATATGTTTCCAAGAAGGGGGAGTGTGATGGGGCCAGGAGGCTGCTTCCCTTTTTGTGATATGCTTCTCCAGGTGGAAGCGAGAAGAAGGCACGAGATACAAATCAGCAAGAAAATAGTGGTCGTTCCCAGGAGCTCCATGGTGGGCTGAGGAAGAGAAGGCAAATGTCGGAAGAGCCTGATGTTGGACCTGTAAATCCGTGCTTATTTATATGCTGTGACACCAAAGCACATGGATGAAATTAGCCAATAGTGCCTCCCTAACCCTACTGAGATATGAGGTTACTTATTAATCTGCTCAAGATAAGAATGAACAAACTAGGGTGACCTCCTTGTTTACATACTGATTTTTTTCCTCTCCAGCTTGTGTTCCTTTATGTAATCATTCATGTAGGACTAAAGAAACCGCGGTCAAATGCTGTTGAATAAACTCAACATGCAAAAATATTTGCAGCCTAGCACCTATGTATATGCTTAAACTCTTGCTGATTGCCCTCATGCATACATCGGCATCTGCCAACCCCTCTAGAAGCTGAGCACAGTGGCAGGAGGTATTTGGGTTGAAAACGAGCATCACTCCAAGTTCTTCCTGGTGATTTCACCTCTGTTTCTGGAATGAAATTATGTACCCAAGTCACACATGCAGGTTTTGAGGAATACCCAAACCACAAATCCCTCCAGCAACCTGCAGTTTCCTTTCTGATGTTTCTAGAAACTGGTTGAGGATCCATAGAAGGTGTGAAGATCCATGAAAGGTAAAGGCCTTTCATGGATCACCCTGAACAGAGCTTAACAGAATGATTGGTTTAATTAATATTGAGTACTTAATACGATGTAAAATATTAAATGAAATACAGTACTTAAATGAAATTTCAGTCCCTAAAGGGGCTACAGGAGAGATGGGGAGGGACTCTTGATCAGGGAGTGGAGCGATAGGATGAGGGGGAATGGTTTTAAATTCAAAGAGGGGAGATTTAGATTAGATTTTAGGAAGAAATTCTTTCCTGTGAGGGTGATGAGACACTGGAACAGGTTGTCCAGAGAAGCTGTGGCTGCCCCATCCCTGGAGGGGTTCAAGGCCAGGCTGGATGGGGCTTGGAGCAACCTGGTCTGGTGGGAGGTGTCCCTGCCCAGGGCAGGGGGGTTGGAGCTCAATGATCTTTAAGGCCCCTTCCAACTCAAACCATTCTATGATTCTTAAAACTAAGTCGGTATGGGAAGGAGCCTGAGTAACAGGTACACCTTTCCTAAACTACACACATAGTTACTAAATAGCATAGCTCAGGTTTCAGGAAACCTGTAGTGCATAAACCAGTGACGTAGGTACAAGGTGAGAAAAAGGAATTTATTAAGTGCAAAATTATACGTATTTTCTGACAGTGCTTAAGTGTCAAGAGCATGAATTACTCTTTTGGGGTTAAGGAATGTTACTAAACTTGACTTTTGTGGGTCTTATATTAGTCCTAAAGCAATGTTAACTCAGACCCAGCAAAGCCTCAGTCGGGAAACAAATAAAGGAAGAGGATGTGGGATGCAGAGACTAGAAGCTGGTAACAAGTGCAGCTTAAGGAAGGTAATGGAAACATTACTGGGATAAAAACCCAATTGATTTCATCACTGAAGGAAATCTCAGTGTAGTAAGAGACATGAAATTCCTCTTAAACTCACTCTGAATGAGAATCCGTGCCAAAGGATAGTATTTTCATGTCTACCTCTGATTAACAAAGGTCAGACATTTCCTATCTATGGAACTGGTGCTCAAAGACAATGCGGTGGACAGTGCTGGCAAGAAGAACCGAGTGGGTCAGTGTCCTCTGGCAGCACGTATTTCCCTCCACATACTAGAGAGGGAACTCATCCAGACTTCCAGGCGGCTAATGTCAGATGAGACTCATCCTACCCAACGGCATTAGGGACCATTTCAGTTTCTCTGAACCAGCGAAACAGGCTCTGCCACCTGCCAACACTCAGCCCATCCCATTACGTCTTTTGAGATGCAGACCCAAAATGATAATGACCTCTTAGGTGGTGTGACACTGGAAGAGAGTGTGAAAAATTATATATTCTTATATATCCTGTATTTATATATATATAAAGTCTTTTATTTTTCTTTCAGGTAATGGTACTGCGCTTTGAAAGGTGTTTTCTTTCCTGCATCGACTCATTGGCTTAGACCTTGGGTCCACGTTGGTTCCATCAGTTTTTGAGTGCTCACATCTGCACTACCATGTGTACAAAAATAGCTGGATATACTGTGAACAGCAGACTTTGTTTTCTACTGAGTTGTCAAAAGGGCATTTAAAGGTTGGGCAGATTTTTATCCTTTAGCCCAATTAGCAAAGGACTAGCAGATTCTACAGCAGCGAGGAAAGAAACATTTCCCACCTAAATTTAGATATTAAGAAGGTAGGTGTACAAATCAGCTCGTCTCCCCTGTTAGGGGAGAAACACTGGTACTTCCAGAGAACAGGGCATCTGACTTTTCTTTTTTGCCTATTTTAGCATGAAACGAGTCAGTCACTGAAGAAATGTATTTGTGTCCCTTGACTACGAAGGGAGCCTCAGGAGATTTAAACAGATTTACATGTCTGGCTGCCAGGGATCTGATTTGAGGCAGATGATGCCAATTCCCTGCCCCAAAGATTTTCTTTATCAGCAACAAATTCTGCACATTCTGTTACACCACTCTGAATACTGCACACCGAGGGTATTTAAAACCAGAAGCGGGCAGATGAATGAAATTGAGAGGAGCCTTCTAGGCCAAGTCCGGAGGGTTGATTATATCACTGAGAACACTCGGTTTTATTGCCGTTGAGGAAAAACTGAAGTTGTTTGCATTTTTGTTCCCTTTACTTTTGCAGATGAGGTGCCTTGTGTTCCTCTACGGGCAGCCCTGAGGATGAACAACTGCTGTGAAGCTCTGGAAAAGCAGGGCTTTGCTCGCAGCATCACTCCCGCATCTGGACATGGCTTTTTAAATTATTTTATCTAATCACTTGCATAACCCCTGAAGGATTTCAAAATGGTGTTGGGATGAAGCCAGAACTGCTTGGAGGGATCCAGGAGTTTCACTGGAAAGAAATTTAACTGCCAAAGGTCTTGGGTCACCTCTGATGACAGAAAGACAGGAATTAGGTGAGTATGGAAGGCTTATTTGAGTATGAAAGGCTTATTTGGGTATGAAAGGCTTTTCTGTGTGTGAAAGGCCTATCCTGAGGCAGTTTTCATTCACAAGATGCACCTGAAAGACTCTGTTTTCTTCCCAGTGGGGTATAAATGATGCTGCTGGGGCCTCCGATCTTATGAAACAGCACCATTCTCTGGCCCCTCCTGTGAATTTGAGCTCAGGTTGACAGGGTGGGATGCCACTGTATGAACCCATCTTGCAAAACCCAGGCCTTCCTCTGAATGACTTCTGGAGGCTGTTGCTTTGGTGGGACCTTCCTACTGGCATGTTTGGGCTGCCTCCTGGGATCCCACCCAGGGTTAATTCATAGCCTTTCACCTGGGACCTGCACTTACTGTTTAATTCACTTGCTTTAATTCTCCTCCAGATTGGGTCTGTGGATAAAAATGCAACTTCTTATTCCCAAAACAGCCCCTTCAAGTGTATTCACAGCCTACAAGGGTGTACTGTGTCTGGCTTCTTCACAGCAGCCAGTAAGGCACTGTGTCTCAGATTTGTGATCAAAACAGTGTTGATAACACACCAGTGCTTTAGCTGTTGCTGACGAGTTCTTGCACAGCATCAAAGCCTTCTTCCAGGGAGCAGGCTGGGGGTGGGCAAGAGGTTGGGAAAGGACCAAAGCTGACCAAAGAGATAATACACGTCGTCTAACATCCTGCTCAGCAATAAAAACTGAGGGATCGTCTTTCCAATGTAGCCTGTCTGGTCACCAGTCTTCTGGTGGGAGCTGGTGAGTCTTTGCATCACTTGTTCATTATTTTTTTTGTTCTTCCCTTTCCTTAACTGCCTTTTTATCTTGGCCCAGGAGTTTTTCTCACTTTTACTCTTCCAAGTCTCTCCTGCTGGAGAGGGATTCAGAGTTTCCACAGTGGAAAGCTGGGTGCAGGCTATTAACCAGTGTCTGTTCCCTGGCTTCCAGACACAAATAAAAGCAACAATAGTTATTGCTTTTTTTGGCAATAATAACAAATATTTTCAATATTTGTTCAATGTTCAGAAATATTGCCTGGCAAATGAAGCCATCTGGCTATAAACATTTACAACATCAGAATATATACCTTCTGGCTAATCGTGGAGAGTGTGGTGGGTATTAGAGTTTCTAAGAACAGCTTTAAAGGGTAACCCTTCACAATTACACACCACAGACAAACTGAAACCAGATCCAGCTTCTGAAGAGGACAGCCCTTGTGCCCCAGGGGAGGGCTCATATAGATATATATATATCTCATATATATCAGTGGATATAGTAGAGATCTGTGAAAGAATGAAGGGTTTGGAGGAGGTAAGAAGGGAATGACTGGTCATATTCTCTTCCTGTATAGACCTATAGAATGCTAAAATAGAGACTGGCAGGTTTTAAATGGGCAAAAGGAGGTGGTTCTTCACACACCGTGCCCTTGAGCTGCAGAACACCATTTTGAGAGATGTATGGGTCCAAAAAGTAACCGGACAAATGGGAGAAAAATGCATTGAGGGTACTCAAACACAAAGATACCACTGATGTCTCAGGAATCACTGCAGGCTGGAGCAGTCCAAAAGCATTCTCCTGTTGCCATGCTTTTATGCTGTTTCTTGGGAACTCATTTTTAAGCCACTGTTGGGCAGGATTCTGGGCTGGCTCGACAGTTGTCATGAGCCAGGGTATCCATCTTCAGACTTTCACAGTGTGACATTACACTGAACTTTTTATGGTGCAGATTAGCAGAGCAGCCTGTGGAAATCATTTTACCTGTTCTGCTGTGAATGACGACATCTCAGCTACTGAACTTTTACTACTTTCAGAGAGGACTTCCCATAGTGCCTCGTAAACAACCACAATATCAACCTCTGTCTTATTTCTGGCAGCAATTTCACACAGGATCTGCCATGATCAGCATGTATTCAGGTTCAGTGATAACTTCAGCATTCAACAATTTATGCAACAACCATATTTGTAACACGCTACACTAGTGCAAGAGATAAGATATGAGTCACATCATTAGTTTTCAGATCACAGAAATGACATTCGACCAGCTAGCTCAAAAAAACGTGGTTAAATATTTGTGTATGAACTCACTGGACCCAAAACATAACTCAGCAAAAAAGGATGAAGCCAATTAAGTTCATCAGTCATTTGCAACATGTAGCAAATTGCCTGTTTAGTCTCCAAAAGGGCAAGGAAATTAAGCTGATAACAGCCTTCCTGTGATCTGTGCTGTGACTCCACCACCAACACATCATTGTGTTACTGCTACAACCCATCATTTTTAAATAAAGCCAAGATGCTTAGCTCTGGACCATGGTCAGCATTAAGGAGGGACAGATCCTTCCTTGTGCCAGGCAGAAAAAAAAAAAGACAGAAAATGGGAAAAGTCTGTCCCAGCACTATATATGATAGACACAGAAGTGAAGGCAAAGACAACAGCTGAGCTTAGTGGGGCTCCTGAGACTGCAGCTCCCAGTTGGCTCCAGGGGCAATGGAGCTCCTCCTGAACCAGCTGCAGGACCACCATGGTGTACAGCAGGTCATCTGAAAGGTCCATGCCCTGGGAGGTAAAGAAGTGAAAGGGCAAATTTATCAGTTGTCCCCAACTGTTAACGTCATCACCACAGGGCAGCGTGCCCACCCTGCCTTTCCAAAGGCTGAGCCAGGAACCTGCAGTACAAAAAAACCCCGAATATAGACCTCCTGAAACTCGGGCCTTAACTAGAGGCATTCAGCAACTTCAAAAAAGTTGCATATTATCATCACAAAAAAATAATGGAAACATAAAGCTATGAATATGATGAGGGGACTAGAATATCTCTCTCATGACGAAAGGCTGAGGGACTTGGGATCTTTATAGTCTGGAAAAGAGAAGATCGAGGGAGGACCCGATCAACACCTATAAATATTTAAAGGATGGGTGTCAGGAGGATGGGGCCAGTCTTTTTCAGTGGTGCCCAAGGATAGGAAAGAGGAGACGGGCACAAACTGGAACATAGGAAGTTCCATCTCAACATGAGGAGGAACTTCTTTCCTTTGAGGGTGGCAGAGCCCTGGAAGAGGCTGCCAAGAGAGGTGGTGGAGTCTCCTTCTCTGGAGACATTCAAACCCCATCTGGACATGTTCCTGTGCAACCCACTCTGGGTGACCCTGCTCTGGCAGGGGGTTGGACTAGTTGATCTCCAGAGGTCCCTTCCAACCCCTACTGTTCTGTGATTCTGTGATGTAACTTGCTGACAGTTTATATGTACTGAAAACAGTGTATATCATAAAGAAAAATGATGATGGAAAAATACCCCAACTGACAATTTAAAATTCAAGAAAAATCCAGCAAGCACCAAGTAACAAAGCCTTTAGCTACAGTTGGTGATATCAAGTACCTGCAGTGATAAGAAAAACAGATGAGAAATCATGCATTTAACATATGAAAAAAAAGGTAACTGATGCTAATGCCAAGCGGTATAATGAGTGCCTTCACTGTGCTTTTCAGCCCTGCCAGAAACAGAAGCTCCAAGTGGTTTGGGAAGTTAAAGTCAAAAATCAAAGGAAGAGAACATCCCTAAGAAGTGATCCCACTGCAGTGGCCCAGCCAGCACTGGACTGTTCCAGCAGGAGGATGGTGGTGGAGGAGGATTCTTCTACTGTGGTGCCACCACGTCCCTGTTGATTGTGTAGAAAGTCAGGCTGTGGCAACCTCCTCAATATCATATGAGAAACCCCTAATGCACTACACCTGCCATGTCTGTGGGAGAACACACTGTTGGCTGTTCTTCTCATCAGCCTAATCTTCCAGACAAGTTAACACGGAGGGATTTTTACCATTTTCTTACCATTTGGGAGGCTTCCATTTTTTAATGCAAAAAATAATCCAGAAAGCAGCAGCATTTTAACTTCAGGTTTACAGGTGTTAGTATCTGTCAGTCAAGCTTTTCTCCTAACCGTGCCAAAAAAAGAGGAAGTGCTGTAAGAGTGTAAATCGCCTTTCCCGACTCTAAATGGTACCAGAGGGAATGTAGAATCACAGGCAATTCTATGATTGCCTAGGTTGGAAGGCACCTTTTAGATCATCTAGTCCAACCATCAAATAACATAAACCTATAAATAAAGTAGAATAACTTTAGAAAGAAGAATTGGGTAAGAAAATGGAAGAAAGTAAGGGAAGTATGTTTAATATTTTACAAGTCGAAGAGAAGTGCAGAGAGCCCAGGACAGGGTGAAGGGCACTGCTTGGGAGGGACCTTTCTCTGTAGAAGTCATTGCCTAATTAGTGGTTACAAGGACAAGGGTACAATGGCAGAGATAGATGATACAGGGAGGATGAGTGGTTGCCTTGGCCAAAGGTCTCAAGTCATTCCCTCTGTGAGGGCCTACACCAGCCACATGGTGACACAGGGAAAAAGAGAATTTGCAGGGTCAAGGTGGAGCTTCTGGGCCGCCTTTTCCACTCCTCACAGTGGAAACCACCCATGAAATGCTCTCGTGAGCTGACACAGTTTGACCTTTCATGATCTGCATTCCACAAGGAACAAGAACTTGCCTGACCTCACAAGCAGATGAGCAGACAGTGCTTTCCTGGCAGGACGCAAACACCAATGGCTTAGAAGATGAACTTTTCAATGAACCAATGACAGAGTTCACTTGATTAAAGCAAAATGTGTGTTTGTTTCATGCTGAAGTAAGATTTTCTAAGCTAATCATTGTGTTTGGGTTTCATTTAATGTTTGACAGTGATAGGTTCAGAGCCCACAGGGACCATTCTCTTCTATGGCAGCTTTACAGAGTCACGTCTTGATTCTCTTGCCCCATCCCACAGCCAAAGCTTGTAACAAGCTCTTCCAGTCCTCCCCCAATCCAGGTTTTACACGTGGGACCACTGGGGGAACAAGGCCCATGTAAAGACTCTTCTGCTGCAGGTCTCATCCCTGCCTCCCTTAAGTGTGGAAGGTGGCTCAAAGTGGCCCTTGTCTTAGCCATCATCTTCTGCAGACATCACCTTCTCTGGAAATGATGGTGCCTAATGCATTTTCTTTCATAAACACAAAATATAACCCCTATCCCTTGGCTTAAAGTAATCTGGAATAGTGGAAAAACAGAACATCAAATATGATTTATTTTTATCTCTCGAGAGGTGTGAAATTTGACATTTCAAAGCAAGATTGTCAGTAAAAAAATATTAAATTTTTAATATGTACCCCTACCCTCTTCATATGTGAGTTTCTAATAGAGTTTGCTGAAGGAATTATTCCAGTAGTAGTAAGGCAACAGTGATCCACGCACAGTACAGCACAATACATTCTGCCAGTGCTCTGTAGCTCAGATGATACAGCCGCTGGAAGCACAACAAAGTATAAATAAGATCTGAGCAGACACATTGCAAAGCCTTCCTGCTATTTCACAAGGACTTGGCAAGAAGGATATTTGATTTATGAGTGCAAATGGGTTGGTTAAATGTTTCTTAATGAACTCGGTTAATCCAGGCATCAGCTGAAAGGGTCCAACATCAAAGCTTTTAAATAGCTTTCATTGAAAATGAAGAGTGAACTTCCATGACCTCTGTCAATGTACCTTTCAATGTACCATGACCTCTTTCATTGTACCTTTCAAAGTAAGGTACATTGACTCTTCGGACTAAAAGCTATTAAGGAAGGACCATTATTTATTATTTCAGCCAGGCACTGATGGAGCCAAGCCCAGGCTTGGCCGATGGCTCTTCTTACACTCCTTCTGCCCACATCCCCATCTCTGTGCTGCTGTGCAATTTAGGATGTGTTTAATTCACCTAAGGGCAGAGCTGATAGGACAGTGTGTGTGGGAATGGGACAGAAGCACTAACTCTCCATCAGGAAATAACTTCTGGTTTTGTGTTCTAGTTTTCATCCAAATCCACCAACACTTTTTTTGTGAAAACGAACAAATCATCACTGTTTGTTATCACAGCTGTATTTCAGTAACCAAATCACACAGCTTTATTTCCAAAGGTCGTGTACTCATGTGTTAACATTAAAAATGCTTTTTCAAACGTGAATAGAAGTGAAGTCCTTTCAAGTACAGTCGTGGAGGTAGTTTATGGGAGGTGGCTGCGTTCCTGTCTGCCGCTGATGCATTCAGAGGAATAGTGTGGAATCGCTTTTGGAAATAGTGTCATTATTAAACAGCCCATTGAAAGCCTCATAGGTGCCCTGTGGCAAAAAAACCCCAAGCCAACCACCACTGTGGAATCCTCTGTGTTAACAACTTCTGCTGCTTGAGTAGTTTGTTAACAGCTTCTGATTAGAACAGGAGGATGCAGGAGAGGGGATGTCCTTTCGCTCTTCGGTCCCACCAGTGATCCCATAAGGTGTTCAGGCTCCTCTGAGTGTTACGAGGTCCCAGAGCCCTCTCCTGGCTGGTACTGGCCATGCTGCAATTTTCATCTGCCATGACTCAGGGATTTGCAGAGGTCCAATGTCCTGCTTTTTCCAACTGTGTTTTGGTTTTTTGGTTGTTTTTTTTTTTTTTTAATACCACTTAATACCAGTATCACTATACCATCCAGTCTCTTTCAAAGCGGTCAGACTCCTCTCTATTCCTGTTTTTGCCTCAAACTCAGAAACTCTCTCTCCCCACTTGTCTTGATTGGAGAAATAAAGATCATTCCCTTCTAGCACCTTGACTTGGTGGGCATCTCCGGGGTCCAACCCATTGCCAGCAGCCTGCGGGAGATCTGGGTCTGACTCTAGAACCATGTCGTAAAATATGGCTGAAGGAGTCCTCTGAGGCTTCTCTCCCAGAGCAAACAGAGTCGCAGTTGGGCACGTCGACAGGAGAAGGCAGTGCTGCCCGCCCGCTGATTCCCTTGGGAGAGAGGAGAGGAAAAGTGATGCTTACCCTCACCCTGCTGCTGTGGGGTGATTACCCCAAGTAATCACTAAGTAAAGGACCTGGGGGTGTTGGTGGACAGCCAGCTGAATATGAGCCAGAATTTGCCCAGGTGGCCAAGGCGGCCAACAGCATCCTGGCCTGTGCCAGGAACAGTGTGGCCAGCAGGACTGAGGCAGTGGCCATCCCCCTGTCCTGGGCGCTGGTGAGGCCCCACCTCGAGAGCTGTGTCCAGGTTTGGGCACCTCATGACAAAAAAGACCTTGAGGTGCTGGAGCGTGTCCAGAGAAGGGAAACGGAGTTGGTGAGGGGTCTGGAGCACAAGTCTTGTGAGGAGAGGCTGAGGGAGCTGGGGGTGTTAGCCTGGAGAAAAGGAGGCTGAGGGGAGACCTTAGAGCCCCTTCCAGTACCTGAAGGGGCTAGAGGAGAGATGGGGAGAGACCCTTGATCAGGGAGTGGAGCCATTGGACAAGGGGCAAAGGTTTTCAACTGAAAGCCGGTAGATTTAGATGAGATCTTAGGAAGAAACTCTTTGCTGTGAGGGTGGTGAGACACTGGAACGGGTTGCCCAGAGTGCTGCAGGTTGGTCCACTGCGCTGTCAAAGCTTCCCATATCATAATGCCAAAACTAAAGACATCTGATGCTCGGGAATAGAGCCCGTCATTTCTCACCTCTGGGGCCGCTCTGTTGAAGAAAGTCTTTTCTTACAGGGCAGGCTATCCAGGCCTTTGATCACATTTTTTGCCCTGCCTTGGACCATCTCCAGTCTGTCCACGTCTTTTTTTGAACTGTGGGGACCAGAACTGGACACAGTATTCTTGGTGGGGCCTGGCTAGCGCTGAGTAGAGTGGGATATGGTTATCATCCCGGGTGCAGGACTTGCACTTGTCTTTGTTACTGTATACAGTATTTGCAGGTTGGATCTATGCTCTAGATATCTATTAGAAAATCACTGCCTCTGAATAAGCTTTTGGGATTCTTGCATTTCTCCTCAGGAGTCTCTAATGTTTTAGCTCAGCAAAAAGGTCAAGTGTGGAGCAAGATCTGACTTTGATGAAGTAGGTAATTTTCTTTTCTTCCCATTTTATTCTATACAGTCATAACAGTTAACCTGAAACTGAGATAATGTTCTGGATGAGAAAAATGGCTTCTGCTTGGTGCTTTATGAAGGGACTCCAAAGGACTAATTCTAGAGTTACATTAGCTGAAGTTAAAATAAAAATATCCACTACCTTCAGTAGACATTGATCCAAGAGGCATTGATGTAATTACTAGCAAATCTGAGCAGTGATACTGCCATCCAGAGTAAGCCCTGAGCAAAGTTTGGGTTCTGCACACATGCCGATGTTGGAAGAAAACAGCCGTGTATCTCAGGGTAGGGTTTTATTCACTTAAGTCACTCTTGCATTTGGTTCTTGTTGAAAATTACATTTGGTGCATCTGTAAATTTTACTATCAAGGCTCCGAGACTTGAGTAATCAACATTTGCTCTAAATTTCCCTGCTAAAGATTTGTTTAGATAGAGTGATTGCTTCTAAGAGTTTCCCTTTCCCCATCACCTCTGATCTACCTCCACAGACCTGGAACAATATTTCCACTAGTTTAGTGGGTACAGAATGCTTAATGCCCTTTGGCAGGCAAAACCAATCCTGTTCTGCCAGCAGATGAATAAAAAGTTCTGCTCAGGAGGCAGCGCTCCGTGAATAATTTCTATCAGCATTTCTGAGTCCCCACCACAGGACTTGTGAAAAGCCAAGGGATGTACAAGACAGGAAGCTTCCAAGGACGGACACCTTTTGTGGTGCAGTTTTTGAGTGCGAGTAACGTATTATATCCTTGTACTCCACACAAGTTACATGTTGACTGGGCAACACTATGCATCCAGATATCCCTGAGCGTTGGAGAATATCCCGTCAGAGATCATAACCACCACATATACTGCTGGCCTAAGCAGTCGATCTTTAGCACGGGTCCTCATGCCACTGCTCTGACTTGGCGATACAACAAGGTCAGATGGAGATCCTTATCTGCCATAGGCAAGTCAACAACATTATAGGTGACACATTAGTTTCTACAAGTTTTGGCACATGTGAAAGATAAGCTATCTGAGAGCAAATGCAGTCATCAATTCTGAGAAGTAAGACTTGAAACCCAAGCCATCATGGTTTCCTGTGTGTTGTCACCCCGAGGCCAGTCTGGGATGAGAAAACATTACTAGGGTGAAGACCCCGAGAGCGTCAAAAAAGACCCCAGGAGTTCCAGAACATCTCTTACCACATCAAATCCCACTTTCCACTTTCTCCTAGGCAACTTAATTTCACAATCTGGAAACACAGATAGCATGAGGGAGCACTAATTGTTTTTTTCTCCTGGTTTTCTGTTTCTAAATGTTGTTTCTAGTCAAGTAAGCAAAAAGGAAAGAAGAAATCCACCGAAAGTCTGCTCTTTATGGAAAGGAAAAGAAACTGCAGGAGCAATACCTGCAAAACAGATCTAGTAGCAGATAAGTCTGAGTAGGTGAATACACTACTAGTAACTAATAAGCCATCTGCAGCTAGGTTTAAAAAGAGAGAAAAGCATAGCTTGTACCATCAAATGCAATTAAAATGTAATTAAACGGGATCTGAACCTGCCAAGGAGTCTTGGCTGGTGACATTCTTCCCAAGGACTTTTGTCTTGCAGTTACCAAATGAACACAACAGTGAAAGCAGCCTGGATTTGGGGAGCTGAGCCAAACAGTGCGGTTCACCCCACAGGGAGCGCGTCAGGAAGGAAAGGAGGAAGAAAGTCAGCAAAGCCAGAGACAAATTCATCTCTTCTATAAAATCACCGGGGAGGTTAGACTAGAAATACATGTTTTACTGCCTCCACAAGAAATAAAAGTGACATGACTTACCACAGGGTGCTCACAAGTCCCACCAGGGTGTCTGCTCCATCCCTTTCTTACATCTTGAGCGTGGGTTTTATAGACAGAATGGAACATCCTTCCTGGTTTCTCCCATTGCCAGTTCCTTTTCTTTCCCTCTTCCCCGTAAAAAGCCAAATCCCTCTTATGTCAGCAGCTGCCTGGGAAAGCAGTGGGAAATGCTGGTGTCTAGCAAATCCACTGGAGGCTGAGACCCTGGGTTAGGTGGTGAAGTACTGAGGGCATTCCTCTCTCCTGAGGCATAGCTTTGCTCTTATTGCAAGCTTTTTCAGCTGGTCTTGGTGTCAGTCCAGCTAATTATTGGAATAGGTGGACATATGAGCTTTGCACGCACGCATCAAGAAGCTCAGTGACTTGTGTTTTCCTGCAATAGATAAAAATATCATGGCAGACCCACTTGCCATCTCATGGCACTCCCTTGGTTTTGTCAGAGGTCTTTCAAGAAGGACGCCTGTGAACTTTTTCTTGGATTTTTGTGGGTTTTGGTGGGTTATTTTTTTTTTTTTTAATAGGGTCATAACTCAGCTCTGTAATTACAGATTGGGCCTAATCACCAAGTCCTGGATTTTAAATACCACAAAATTAAGGTTAAAAGGCTGGATGTACAGTTTGAGTTGTGCTCACCAGAGAAGCTGAAGCTGGAAAGAGACCTACCATAGGCCAGATGTTAAAACTAGGATATTAGGTTCCAACTCAACAATTAGAAAGAAACATTTAAAAAACAGATCGTTTCCTATTTCTTCAAGCATTGTCCACCACTTGCATATGTACAAATAGGAAATTTGTTCAGTAATACAGATAATTGCTGCGTGGATTGTGCAGCAAAATCAATTCTTTTGAGCGCAGGCTGCAATCCCTGAGGTGAACAGTAGAGGACACCTCCAAAGCAGGCACTGAAAACTATGAGCTGATACATCCCTATCCTTCTAAATTGATGATTTTTTCTTTCCCAAGCAGTGACCATGTTGTGCCCTGCATCTTGGTGATAAATAGACAGGAAGAGACGGATCTGAGCTAGAACATCAGACTTTCTCTGGATTTAGAGGCAGAATTACCCAAACCCCATGATCTAAGGTCTTCATTCATGTTTCTGCTTTGTTTATTATTCATTTAAATTCAGTTGAATTTATCCAGCCTTTTGCCCTGACATCACCTAGCTGCACTAGCCTCTGCCAGCCAAGAAAACATACTTCCCTTAAATTAAAAAAGTGAGGGTTTGGCCCTGGACCCACTGAACCAAAGAGTGTTGCTAGTTACGATGGTAGAGATGTGAAGTCATCTGTTGAAGCTGAAAGGACTTAATCCAGCTTGATTTTTCCTGCTCTAGCTGACTGTGGTGTAAGTGCAGGCTTTACTGACTGCAATTATCTGCAGACCCATGCTGTGTTTAGGAACTCTAATCACATACACTTTAGTCTGCCATCTAAAATACTGAACTCTTACTGCTTTGGCCTTGCCTGCCTCAAAGAGATCTGTCCTTATTTTGTATGAAATAAAAAAAACGAAGCTCTCAAAGGTCTGCTTTACAGAGAGCAATGCCAAATAACCTGAAGAGCACCTAGTCTCCTCCTGCAAAATCTCAACAGCAGCAAAAGTGTTGGATTAGAGGATACTCCCTCCAAACCAAGAGCGGAGACGTGAACATCCTGTTCAGAATCACCCATAGATTTGTCACCAGCCAAGAGGACCTGGCACACAAAACCAAAAGTAGTGACTGTGTCTAGGCAACAGCCTTATCTGACATTACCAAATAGATGGACACGTGACATCCTGCTCAATCTCAGTAAGGGCTGTCCTTTAACAGTGCTGCTAGGAGAGCCCATCAGTCAGGAGGTGGCCAGCAGGAACAGCAAGAAAGCCTCAGACAAGATGATCTCATGTACAGTGACTTGCGTCCCGAGGGAGCTTCTTCATGCCCTTCCACCCAATCATAGAGTTATAGAATGGTTTGAAGGAACCTTAAAGATCATCGAGTTCCAACCCTCCTGCCCTGGGCAGGGACACCTCCCACCAGACCAGGTTGCTCAAAGCCTCATCCAGCCTGGCCTTGAACCCCTCCAGGGATGGGGCAGCCACAGCTTCTCTGGGCAACCTGTTCCAGGGTCTCACCACCCTCACAGGAGAGAATTTCTTCCTGAGATCTAATCTAAATCTCCCCTCTTTCAGTTGAAAACCATTACCCCTCATCCTATCACTCCACCTAAGCATGTATTTAACCCAGCAAGTGGTCTAGTGCAAAGACAGAGGTACTGAGTATGAGCCATCACACCGTACCCAAGTGGCAGACTTGCACATTTGCAGCCTGCTTTACTACAGCAAAAAAAAAAAAAAAGAAAAATTTTAAAAAATCAGTTGTATAGTGTTTGCCCTAGCAATTAGAATTGTGACTGAACAAGATTACCAGCTCTGTTGGAGAAGAGGGCTAAAAAGAGAAACCAGGGCTCATCCTGGTGCCCGTATTGTCCAGATCAGAAAAGAAATTTATTTGTAATATACTACTGCCGCCCTCTAGTGCTTTGGAACAGAATCCGCCCACAATTACTAGCCATAACAGATGTTAGGCAAGGGAAGTGTGTTATTTCCAGGAATGAACACGAAAGGATCAAAATAGTCAGCAGTATCTATACAGGAAAAGATTAGAGAGAGCTCTGAGTGGGTATACCCCCATGTGGCCATCAATTATTTCAAATTAGCTACATCAATTTAGAGCATCCCTGGAATCTTGCCCGTTTTTGCTTTCTGTATCAACAGACTACAAGCAAACAGATCTTCTGCCTTCCCTTTGCTGTACCTTGAGGCAAAGGCTTTCATCAAGAGACTGGTAGTTGCTGAAGATAAGGTGGCCATGGCCAATGATCTACCACCCCTGAAACTGCTCCTGCCACTAAACCTGACAGATGGCACACTCTAATATATTATACCTATTCAATTATCTTCTGACCTCAAATGACAACTTCAGGTCAGCAATCAGAACATCCCTCATGGTCTCCAAAACACAGTCCACATACCTCTGCCTTTGCTGTACCTGGTCCGTGGCTAGAGCGAGCTCATTAAAATAAACAGTGTGAAAAATAATCTCTACTCACATCTGCTTCTTCAACAAAAAAATAAAAATACAAACACACAAAACGCCACCAAATGAACAAACACATAAACCACTCTGTTGCTTCTGATTTTCAAAGCGATAGCACAGGTCTCTGAGAAGCAGCTCAAAATAACTTCAGCTCCCTTTCCCCCCGCCCTTCCAAAGCAATTTGTGGTGTATCCATCCAATTAAAAAATGTTGTTGTGTTAGAGCTTACCTCACAGGAATGAAAAATCGTACTTCTCCAGTCTCTGGGGAGATCTTTCAGAAGCAGCAACACCTTTTTCAGCGTCTCCATCTTACTACACAGGCCAATTAACCAACCTAGTGTTTCCCAGATAAAGGCATATTCAGGCTGGAATTTAATTCTTCAGCTGGTAAATCTCTTCTCTCCTGCCACTGCTGAAGGCAACCAGCATCTTACCCATTGTTTTGTCCATTTATCTGGACGACTGCAACAGCAGCTTTTGCTTTGCAAGGGAACTCTGGGAGGAAATTCAGGCCTTGTGGTCAGAGCTCAGAACCGACACCCTTGTTTTAAAGAGTTTTGCCTCTAATTTTCAGTGTGATTCTGGAAAAGTCTCTACAGAATCTCTGTCTGCAGAGCTGACATAGTCCTCCAGTCACTGGAACTGGTCAGGCTGGGCCACCAAGGTCTGCCTTCAGTCCGGACCATCTCTTGAGCTGCTGGTTGCAAGCAACCAACCTGTTGTTTTGTTTTCATGTGTCAGAGAGCTCAACCTACAGACAAACTGCAGACACGTAGTTGCAGGCAGGAGGAAACGCAGCCTGTGAAATAACAACTGAAACAGCCATTGAATAGTGGTCGGTGTCCACTGCCCACAGGGTGTAAATAAAGATGCAGTGGGAGTGGGTAAGATGTTAAAGTCTTAGAGCAAAAAAACTCCAGGAAATCAATTGTTTACTGAAAAAAAAAAGAGGAAGGATGTAGCAGGGAACTGGACTGAGAAGGATCTTCAGCCACACAAAGCTACTGCAAGAAGCTGTCTGTTGCAAGAAGCAAAAACGGAATGCATGCAGAGCCAGGAAGGTGGCACGTGTCTTCCACGGCGAGAGAGATTCACCACCCAGACAAGTGACTCAGGCACCAGGGTGAACCGTGTATTTGGGTAAATCATGCCGAGAGATAAATCATTCCACAAGAAATAGTTTCCTGGATCAAGCGCCCTGGAGTTGAACTTGCAGAGGTAAATGCTTCAGGGAAATCCAGAGACCTGTGTTAAGCCGAGATCAGCCTGAGCAATCAGAGCCATGTCTTCTGGCCATAAAAACCCATGACTCAGTTAACCTCTAAAATTAACCGGCCGTGTTTGATTGTGCAATGTTTATTCCTCTTTATAGCACAAAGAAAGCAAACTAAGCACTTTGTGCTGCCACCTCGGTGCGTGCAATTAGCTACGGCTGTGGCAGGAAGGACTAGCTACTGGTTAAAACTTCCTAGTTAGAGACAGGTCTTCTGGGGTCTATGACATCTTCTGCTCTGCATGCAACAGAGCAAATAATTCTGAGCGGCCAAGCCTGACCACGTTGTCCACACTCCAGAAGGCTAAAATTAACACGCTGCAGGTAAACAACTTTCTCACAATCTTTCTACAATGGAGGCACCTCAAATCAGAGCTGACGTGCTGGATTTAATTTCTCTTAATCCATTTCCTCAGCTGTAAAATGGGGATTGACTTCAAAAAAATGGGTAGCTTACTTCATGTGGGATGCTCTGATTTATTTCCAGGGACAGCAAGACTCATGGTATTATTGCAAGGGATGTTTGGGGATTGCAGAAGGGAATGTCCCAAAAAGAGTTGACAGGGTTAAACTCGCTCTGCAGAAAGAGGAAAGCATGGGAGGTCAGCAATGAGAGCTCGGCTGGCTGCAGAGGTCTATGTCCTCGCTGTCACCAACAAACCCAAAGAGTCAGAAGAGACTTCAGTAGGGAAACGCCTGCCTTGTCCCTTCATTGATGGTCCCTCTCCATCTAAAGGCTTCCTTTTCTCCTCAAGGAAAGATTTTTTTAGAATCTGCTTGGGGAGAAAACATTAGGGGCAGGGTCTCCGCTACTTGTGACAGTCCTTTAGGACAACCCTTTCCAGTTCCTTTCTCATTAGCATTACTGGTGTTTTACAGCTGGAGTGCCCTCTCCTGTGATGAAATGCCAGGGTTGAGATGTCAGAGTTTCCTGAGTTACTGCCAGGACTTTCTGAAGGAGACGTCTCCCTGTGCAATATTCCAGCCAATTGAGAATCACTGCAATTGGGAAAGATCTCAAGGAAGCTTGAGTTGGAAGAGACATGCTAAATTTCTCTTCAACTAGCCATCAGCAACAACCATTCAGCCAAGACACGTGCCATTTGCCATCAAACCCCATGAGACATGGGACAGTGCACATCCAACAGCAATATTTATCACAAAGCTGAGTACACGACCCACTTTGGAGAGAGCTGACCCTTTCATTTCCACCTAGGAGTAATTCCATGACTGGACGTCCTTTGTCCCTTAGTAGCATGACTTAGGAGACACCTCTGTGCAAGTCATGGCTACGGATGGAAGGGAGGAACCTACAGCCCATGCACAGGGAGGTGACTTTCTGGTGGAAAGTCACTCTCTGAAGAGGGAGCAGGAGGCAGGACAGCAACACGTGTATGCAACCCCCAGGAAAGAGTGAGAACTTTACTATTTGTGTGTATTTGCTTCCTGTCTGGTGCCAGTGTTACTTTTAACCTCCTTACCTCCTTCCACAGCCTCCCCTGCAGTTGAATCACAATGTTAATATCGGCCTTCAAAGCTGCACAGTCAATTCCCCAGACCTGCCATCAACCCTACTTGTATTTTTTTCTTTTTGTAAATTTTTTTTCTTTTTTTCCTTCTTTTTTTTTTGCTTCTTTTTTTTTTTTTTGCTTCTTTTTTTTTTTTTTTTTTTTTTTTTTTTTTTTTTTTTTTTTTTTTTTTTTTTTTTTTTTTTTTTTTTTTTTTTTCCTCTTTTTTTTGTGGCTCACATGTTATAGTCTCCGATCCCCTGGTCCTAAATTCCAGTGTCACTACATAATTGCATGCCTCGGCGCCTACAGTCGTCACTTTTCATGGGCTGCAGTAAAAGGAAGACGCACACGTCTTAAATGTACTTCCTCAGTAACAGGAACTGGTCTTACCTTCCACATTTCTGCGGAAACTCTTTAGCTGGGGGGAAGAAAAAGGGAATCAGTCTGCTGTAAAGGGTCTAAAATTGGTTGTGCTTCCACACTTGTGTTTCATTCGAAACAGATAGGATGTATATTTTAGTAGTACCCTTTTCCAAATCACACATGAATGGCAGAAATAACTATATTTCTTGAAGTGCAGGAGCTTCATTTCTCAACACAGCACATTGCGCTTCTTCCTACAAGGTTTTCGAGGCATACAGCATTAGATATTCAGAAATAAAAGCTAGATAGATGTTCTGGTTCAGTTTTGTTTTATTAGGACAAGGGGCTTTCTTAGCTATTGAGGAAACACACTGCAGGCTGGTGAAACTAGTACAAGGAACAAATTCTGGGAAAAGTAAACCAAAACTGTTATTAACAAAACTACTAGTCTTAAATCCCCCGAACCTCATTTTTTGCGTTGATTATATCAATGACTCTCTCAACTTTAACCAAACCCCAAGTACTCACCCCAAATCACCTCTAAACAAAACAGACAAAACTCAGTTATTTCTAACTAAGTTGGAACATGCCAGTTATGCTTAATTGTCCAAGTCTGAAGATTTCCCTTAGAAGCTGGCAATTAACCACTTCTCCACAGTTTTTTTCATTATACAAAGTAGCTTCTTCATCCCCCACAAAACAGAGGAAACCGTACACAAAACCCATCGGCCTCACGATGCAGCAGAAACTGAGCATAAGCAGTGCTAGGTCCATACTCATTGCTGTTGTGCTAAGCAAAAAATTTGTCTGTACATACAAACGACATCAAACTCTGCTGGCAGAGGCTGCTAGTTTTATGTAGAAAATATATAGGTTTACATAGGTACAAAATTTTTGTCTCCTATGAAGCAGGCTGTCTCATTTCACGTGAAATCGGTGTGAAAGTGATAAAACCCCATCTGCTGTGTTAAGAAAATGTCCTGCTTCTACCTTCATCCTGATTAGGACACTCACAGCTGTAGTGAAAATATTTAACATTTATTTTAATTGGATTAAAAACTATGCATAAACTTTAAAGATTATATTTTTATATGTCACCAGTGTCACCTATTAAAAATAGGAAGGATTTTAAAGATGCGACTTGCTTATTGCTCATGATACTGTTTTCGTTGAATAAGTAAATGTATGATGTTATTGTTTTGGCCAGGCGAGGGAAAGCTAACAGAAATGTGGATATTGATTCTGAGATTAATTAAACAATTTTGGAAAAACAAACCTGTAACAAAGTTGACCTAGAGGGCTGTCAACGAGATTTTGCAAGACCAGTCATAATCGAATTCGTTTTGAAAGTCCAAACCAACTATGGGTCAGCTCTGATGGAAAAGGTGGGTTTCTTATTTTATCCATTTCTGAAAGTTCGTTGACAAAAAGCACATGTAACAGGAAAGCATCATTAGCTTTACGTGCCTCCAGACTCTCCTGGGTTTCTGCTCAAACAGCAACGCTGTTGGGGATGCGGTCCGGGGAAAGGTAGTAGTAAGGAAGCTTTTTGTTCTTGTTGCGCTCAGCGATGGCGTTGACGATCTCATCCAGATTCTTGCGGAATTTTTCCATAGCCTCTTTCACCGGCTTCTCCACGAAGTGTTCATCCGGGTACATGCCCAGAAACAGCTAATTGAGAAACACCAAGAAATCACACTTTGAGAAAGCAAAAGCTATTCCTTTTCAACATTATGTTCGTTCAGCAGAACAACACCCAGAACCTCACAAATGCTACTATTAAAATAGTACTATCAATATTTAAGCTATTCCACATTGGCACTGCCAATGAAGGATGCTGTCCCGTCCTCCCTCCATCATGAGCTGCTTGATTTCATCCCTGCATCCTTCTGCAGAGCTGGTTCAGGTGTCTATGTGGCACCTCCTTCCTCTTTCAGTGACAACTGAAGCTTCTGTTGACTTAAAACTGTCCTTCACAGTTCAACTTTAACCTGACAGTTGCTTTAGTCAGCTTGGACTCTAAGAGTCCTGAATACTGCATTGCCAATGTGCATACTGGCATATTACCTGCTTTAGGTAACTATTTCCCATGATACCATGACACTATTTTCCATACTACAGCTTCTCAGCTGAAATCTGCTTTCTTCTTCGGAGAAGAAACTTCAGAAGTACCCTCTGCCCATCACGTTCCATTTAAGGATTGCAAAAGACATCTTCCACACACAGCCCTCAGGTGAGACAACCAGGTACCAGATACCCTCATACCATTGTATGGGAAATGGCTATGGACCATGCTTGCAGAGCATCCTATAGGCTTGTTTTGTTTGGATTCCACACCAGCCAGACACCGGGGCAGAGTTTCCAAAGGGACAGGACATGGGGACACAGTGATGCTGTAGTTTCTCCACCAGCACTGCTGGGGCAAGGAGTGGAGAAAACCCTTGTGGCTCTGCAGCCTTCTTCCTCCCACACCAGCATCCTTACTCAGCAATGCCATACTTGAGGTTAGACACTCATTTTGGCTGAAACGCAGCCTCAGAGTAAAAATAAAACTTTTTGCTCAGAGCTGGTTTGTACCTGGGCAAACCCCCACCATGGCTACATCTCTGCAGAAAGGCAAACGTGGTCCAGTCAAGCACAGAGCAGCACTACAGTCGTGGGGGTCCATGTGGTCTTGCCATGGCCCTCGTGGTCTCACCTACATCTCCACCACCTGGAGAAGGGAGGTCGACTTACTTCATTGTCCTGGAATTGGCTCAAGGCCCAGACAGCTCCAAGATGCCAACAAGAACGGCCCCTGTCCGGCAGACTCTCCACGATTTGCTCAATGGTGACCGTCCCCTTTTCTGTCGGAGGAGGGCGGCGCATTGTTGGTGGGGCATTGGGAATCCAGGAACACCAGTCATACTGCACAACAAAGCAAGACAGCACAGTGAAAAGCTACAGCGGTTGGTATTTCAGGAAGACCATGAGCCAGCAATGTGCCCTTGTGGCCAAGAAGGCAAATGGCATCCTGGGGTGCATTAGGAACAGTGTGGCCAGCAGGTGACAGGTTCCCCTCTACTCTGCCCTGGTGAGGCCCCATCTGGAGCACTGGGACCAGTTCTGGGCTCCCCAGTTCAAGAAGGACAGGGAACTGCTGGAGAGGGTACAGCAGAGGGCTGGAAAGATGATGAGGGGCCTGGAGCATCTCTCTGATGAGGAAAGGCTGAGGGACTTGGTCTTTTTAGTCTGGAAAAGAGAAGACTGAGGGGGGATCTGATCAATGCCTATAAATACTTAAAGGGTGGGTGTCAGGAGGACGGGGACAGTCTTTTTTCAGTGGTGCCCAGGGACAGGACAAGAGGGAATGGGCACAAACTTGAATGTAGGAAGTTTCATCTAAGCATGAGGAGGATCTTCTTTCCTGTGAGGGTGGCAGAGCCCTGGAAGAGGCTGCCCAGAGAGGTGGTGGAGTCTCCGTCTCTGGAGACATTCAAACGCACCTGGACACGTTCCTCTGCAACCTGGTCTGGGTGGACCTGCTCTGGCTGGGGGTTGGACTGGATGAGGTCCCTTCCAACCCCTGTGATTCTGTGATTTAGGGACACTTCCAAGAAAATCAGGAGTCTTGACACCAGGGAGTTCACTTCTGTAGTGTGAGCCACTCAGAAAGAGAAGACACTAACTAAAGGGCAGAGAGATGCTCCAAAGAAGGACTGCGGTAGACAAGAAGTCCCTGCCATCTTTCTCAGGATCTCACAAGGGAGATAGTTGCGTTGCCTTGATGGGAGCAGTTACTCTGCTAACCACAGGAATGTACCACACAGCCCACATTCACCAGCCAGGCTTGGGACTTTGCTATTTTATTAAACAAAGATGTCTCCTGATAATCTGAGGAGACGTCTGATAAAAAAAACATATAAATGATAAAAATCTCCTTTTCTCCGGTTGTTCTTTTCTGCAAAATTTGCTCTAAGAACATACCCACTGTACTGTGGGCAGGCAGTAAGAGAGGCAAAGGATGCTGGTGCATCATGGACTATAGCATGTGGATGTGACCATGGTGAGGGCCAGACTGGGAACTCAGAATCCCTTCTGGCCTGCTTCAGCGTTGTGGGATGGTGATGTCTCACTTTGCCTCAGATATGACCTCAAGTTTTGCCACCATCTGAGATACTGCATTTACCATAACTTTTTATTTTCCAAGCACTTTTTCTTTACCTTCACACGTACCCCTGCCATGCCCGAGAAGAAGTCCCATTTCAGCTGTGTCCCATGCCTGCACATGCTACCAGATGAGCAGAGCTTACAACAGCAGCCCGTGGTCACTACCCAGGGCTACGCTCACAGCAAATGCAAAGCAAAGCCACGGAGCAGAAGTCATTGCATTTCCTTGCAGAACGTGCCACAGGCAACCAGCACGGGCACTTCAAGTGGTGTCTGGAAGGGGTGGTAGCTAAACGGTGCACCTGAACCCTTCTGCATTTCTGAAGGGGGTCTTAGCAAGATGTTCAAATGCTTAAAGCATTGTTCCCAATAATAAAAATCATTAAAAATGAAACACACAAGCTAGAACCCCTAAATTTGAGCTTTGGTACCTGTTTAGGACTCAAAATACCTTTCTCAGCTTCCAAAATAATTCAGTTTCCACAGGCTTCATGGGGGTTTTCATATGTGTCTGCAGTTATTTTGACCAGAGAGAGCAATGTAATGTCTGTACACCTACTAAAAAACATTTCTGAGACCTTGCCTTGGTAGATGCATCTCCCTGCCCAGAAAGAAGAACAGACTTCCCAGAAATTCCTACCTGGCCAAAATTCACCGCTGCATGTTGGGCCGATGTGGTGAATATTACCACGGTGAGATACTCTGCCAGCTTCTCCCGTGTCCTGATCGTCTTGGGAAACCCTAAGGGAGGGAGAAGAAAAGCTTGAGTAACCCAGCCATGAAGTAATTCAGTGAGTAATCAGCTATTCAAAAGGCATGAGTTGGAGGACCGTGAAGCGGCCACTGAAGAGCAGGGCACTCTTTTTCTGAATCTTGCTGTGGTGTCCAACAGGAGTCACCCAAAGTCTCTGCGTCTGGCCTGTCCAGCCGTAAGAACAGATTAAACCTCACACGGGTTTGTGAGGCACCACCACTGTTTGCAAAATATGTGGTGGTGCTTAAGGGAAAGGCAAAGTATAATCAGACCTTCAAAAAAACACTATATCCATGTCTTCTCACCCTACCTACCCTGCAGCAAGGAACCCAGAGAGTCCACAGAGGCCTCAGATGCTCCCTTTTTCCTCAGTCTGCAGCGCAAGCAGGGAAGGGTCATACCAAGGAGCAACTGACCGTGAGCACATAATAAAGGTCCGAGGCTCAGCAATCAAGCAGGCTGCGAGAGAGAGCGCAGGGAGAGCTTATTTGCTGAAACGGGAAGTGAGGAAACGAGAGCTTCTGGGAGAAAAACAACAGAATGAGGAACAGAAATAGTTGCATCAAGCTGTCTTTGAAGGGGAATAATCAGTCACATAAAGAAAGAAGGGAACAGAATCATAGAATGGTTTGGGTTGGAAGGGACCTTAAAGATCATCCAGTTCCAACCCCCCTGCCCTGGGCAGGGACACCTCCCACCAGACCAGGTTGCTCAAAGCCTCATCCAGCCTGGTCTTGAACCCATCCAGGGATGGGGCAGCCACAGCTTCTCTGGGCAACCTGTTCCAGTGTCTCACCACCCTCACAGCAAAGAATTTATTCCAGAGATCTAATCTAGATCTTCCCTCTTTCAGTTTAAAACCATTACCCCTCATCCTATGGCTCCAACTCCCCATCTCTCCTGGAGCCCCTTTAGGGACTGGAAGGGGCTCTAAGGTCTCCCCGGAGCCTTCTCTTCTCCAGGCTGAACAACCCCAACTCTCTCAGCCTGTCTTCACAGCAGAGGTGCTCCAGTCCCTGTGGACAGGGACTAGGGAAATATTTTGCTACTGAAGCAGTCCCAAGACTGTATCTCTCCTGTCCCCACTACATTACAGTCCTGTGCTGTACTCCCTGTCCCAGCTCTTTGTGACCACAGGTCCCAGGGCACCTAGAGACCCATCAGTACCCTGGGGCAAGCTGCCGGTGCTCAAGCTGCTTCACATCTCCACCACCAACCTGATGCTGATGTGAACTCAACCTAGTAACGAGTGGGAACATCACAGTTTTGCCTGGAGGTCTCACACACTAACACGTGTGCATGGAACGCCAAAGCCACCTGCCTCAGACCACTGGCCAACAGGTTTCCAGATGTAAATCACTCAGGACAGTATGAAGAATCCCCACCCACCTGAAAAAATTCCTGAAGACCTGCTTGGACAAAATGTGAGCTGAAGGAAAAAAAACCCCAGGTTTAGGGAAAGGCAGGAGATGTTAAGTCAGGTGGAAGAATAGAGCTGCGTTATGGGTGAGAGGTCCCACAGCCAAGTAATGGTTTGCAAGAAATGAGAGACAGCATGAGGAGACAGAGCAAAGGAAAGTATTTCTTGGAAAGGATGATGAGTATCTGCTCTTGAAGAGAGCAGAACAGCTCAACGATGCCACAGGTGCTGAACAAAGTGCAGCAAGATACTCCTGGGGAAGTTCTTACTTGTTCTTAATTTGGTGCAAGGTTTGGAGGAGAGGATTCAGGGGGGTCTCACTGCTCCTTGTGGTTCCTATCAGTCTGCCTGGTGGTTCCAGCAGCACATACAGACATCCCCTCTCCTAATGCTTAAAGCATGAGCAGACAAGGTCACAGGACCAACCCCCAGCGTACAGAGAGATTACAAGTTGCCCAAGCTCACGGTGAGAATCTGTGGCGAAGGAAGAAGCTGTCTCCTGGGGGGGGGAGGGAGGACCTGATCCAGGGTCTCACCCATGAAACTGAGCACTTTTGGGACAAGAAGGGAGAGGGTCTCCATCAGCTCAAGATCTGCTGTGCATGGAGCATTGCTGTCAGCAGGGGCTCGACAAGCTTCAGACCCAGCTGGGCCATCATACCTTACCTGAGGCCTTCACGCCCCTCATCCCATAAACGTAAATGTCTTTGACGAAGGCTTGGAGCTCCACATCCTCACACACCACCTCGTCGCTCTCATAGTAG
Source organism: Calidris pygmaea (assembly GCA_003697955.1). Taxonomy (NCBI): domain Eukaryota; kingdom Metazoa; phylum Chordata; class Aves; order Charadriiformes; family Scolopacidae; genus Calidris; species Calidris pygmaea. The sequence continues at coordinate 3,116,406 of QJSC01020463.1, read as the reverse complement.
ATATGAATCACATCCTCTGCAAAACTACAAGACACAGGAACAAGTGAACAAAACAAAACGTAAAGGAGAAAGCAAGCCTGCCATTCCCTGAAGACCTTCTACTGACCTTGCAGAGGAGGCAGATGATGCATGGGGAAAGAAGGGCAAGAGCAGGTCTCAGCACCCTCCTACCTCCTTCCCACAAGCAGTGGGAATGCACAGAGGCAACTTTGATTAACTTCTGAGTCACTTCCTCCCCCAACCAAAAAATGCATCCCCTGAAAAGTCATCTGTGCTTTACTCTCCTATTTGAGGCTTTACTCCTGCTTGGACGTCCATCATCACATCTACATCCTTTCCTTCACTTAATATATGCTCCCTCTGGCATATCCACATGGCTGTCATGCTGGGAACACGGGTTCCCAAACTGTGATACCAGCACCACCCCCTGTACATGGGATGCTCCGAAGCTGCTCCTGAATATATCATTCAAACAGTTGATCCCCTCCTTCCGCACATCCTTTTGACAAAACTCAAGTGGCACCCTCCAAAGTGGGGGTGGCCCAGGAAAATTCTCTTGGGGAGGTCTAGAGCTTTTTCCCCGCATAGACTGCATAGAGCAGACACCTCCTCCCTGTTCAGTTCCTCTTCTCAAAATCCCTCTTTCTATAAAAACTTCCCAGGCTAAACCATCTCAAAAGGAAAGGCTCTTAAAATGCTGAGATAACAGATACAGTTCTGAAAGCAGTTAAAATAGGTGAGCCTGATTTCCTGAAGATTTGCATTTCGTGACGGAGCGACTGGTTCACGGAGCTATGCTGAGATATTCTGTTAGCTCTGCAGGTACCTGTAATCTCTTGCTAAATATTTTGACAACAACCCATAGGGTGAAACATTTGACTGCGGAAGCTGACTAATGGGATCAAGAATTGTTATCCAACACCGATTTCTCCCCTGACAAGCTACAAATTTATTGCAATTTGGAGACCTTTACAAATCTGTCAATGTGGTTTCTATTAACCAACCAAGCCAAGAGTTGCCATTGAGGCAAACAACTGTATGAACACCAAGAGTTTAAGTAATTTTGGCTTCCAGAGGAAGCCAACGGAAAAGAAAAATCCTGTAACAGGCAGAGATAAAGCTGCCCTGCATGAGGTCTGCCTCCACCACCTGGCACCTCTGCCAAACGCATACAGATGATCTTTCTCTTACACAATGGCAGTATTTTAAACCCCTTTCCATACAAATATAAATAAGTGTATAAAGTGTGGATAAGGCCTTTTGTGTTGGAATATATATCTGCAGTTTGATCAGAAATAAGAATCACAGGATGACATGGGGATGGAAGGGACCTCTGGAGATCATCTAGCTCAACCCCCTGCCAGAGCAGGTCCACCCAGAGCAGGTTGCACAGGAACGTGTCCAGGTGGGTTTGGAATGTCTCCAGAGAAGGAGACTCCACCACCTCTCTGGGCAGCCTCTTCCAGGGCTCTGCCACCCTCACAGGAAAGAAGTTCCTTCTCATGTTTAGATGGAACTTCCTACATTCAAGTTTGTGTCCATTTCCTCTTGTCCTGTCACTGGGCACCACTGAAAAAAGACTGTCCCCGTCCTCCTGACACCCACCCTTTCAGTATTTATAGGCATTGAGAAGAAGCTGAGTATTAGAGAAGGGTTTAAGAATTTGCCGTGTGAGCCTCATTGTTCCTATAGGGACAGCATTATCACCTTTCTTAAGTCTTGGCCTTCTACCCCATGTGAAGCAACGCTGGGGATATAAGTTATTTCATAAAAAAACGTAGAGACTGACACCTCTGCAGAGCGTAGGAGATTCATGGTGACTAGACACATGCATGCCCGTGGGTTCATGGGTGAGGGGTATCACACACTCAAAAGGGTAGTTGCCCATGCCATTTCTAACCCAAATTACTCAGGAAGAATTTCTCAGCCAACTCTGAGGCAGTGTAACACCTTCCTCCAGCTAGGTTAACACCCACAAACAGTCAAACTGAATTGAGTTGACTAAATACTACCTGGTATTTGAAAAGGCATCTCTCAATCAGCAAAGACTACATAGGAAAGAGAAGAGGGACAAAAAAAAAAACCAACACAGACTGCATCAAGAAAACAACCACAGAAGAGTTATAACTTCCTTTTCTCTCAAATGGGCTCTAACAATTGCAGGAAATATTGCAAGATAACCCCTTGCCAAAACACAGAGAAAACAGAGGAGACAAATGTACCCAACACTTTAAGCATTGCATTATAAACCCCTTACTCTGCGTACACAAAAGATCTGATTTTTAATGAACACGCTTTTCAAAAGCTATGTGACCAGAAACAGCTGCATATTTAGCAAGCAATTTGTGCCATGCAAAAATACGCTGTTTGTCAAATGAAATGCCACCGTAGAATTAAAAAAAAAAAACCAACACATATGAATCACGCCATTCTGAGCAGCATTTTGTCTCTGAAAAGGAGCCACGTTTCTGTGGTCAAGCAGCTCTGCAGCACCTCTCCTGACTCAGAACTGCTGCCCTTCCCGGCAAAACCTGGGCCTTGCAATTTTAAGGCATTTTAAGAAAGGTTTGGCTCACGTCAGTTAATGCTTAATGTCTTTACTTTCAAAACACAACTCTCGTGCAAGCCAAGCTCATGTTTCCACTCCACAAGAACCCTGACAAGCTCATGCAGCTGGCTCAGAGATGGATTCTCTCTTGGTTTGTGCATTGTTAAAAATAAAAGCTAATTAAATTCCCTTTGCAGGGCTAAATTCCAACTCACTAAACCCTGAAAAATCCTGCAGAAGAGTACATATAAAGGGGCCTGAGAAATGCACAAGGCAAGAAAACGGGGCTGAAAAAAAGCAGGAATTAACAGTCTTTCAAGGGTGTGCGCTTGACTAGATATTTTTCCTCGGATGAGATAAGCCGGATGGAAAAGGCACCGTGTGACTCAACAGCCCAGGTGTTGCTTACCAGGCTGTGATGAAGAGCAAAATGAGAGGAGGGAAAATGAAGTCACGTGTCTGTGACAGTGACTTGTATCAGCCGTATCTACAACTATGGTCTCTTACCTCTTTATAGCCTCCCAGACTTTAATGCCGTCATCCCGGTAATAGTAGTAGGGGATATCCTCTTTGCTGTCCATCCCTTTAGCTTTGATCTCCTCAGGGAAGCAGAGGGAGTTGTAAGTCAGGTCCTTCATTGCTTTCTGCACCATTTGTACATGTCCTCCTCCACCCGTGGCGTTTGCCTGCAGGAAGAAGGGCAAGACAAGGAACAGTAGGAGAACACGTTCACTTTGGGCTGAGACTGGCTTTCCAAATTCACAGGAGATGGTATTCAAAAATCTGTTCTTCAAGGAGAAAACCACATCTACACATGTACAAGTACTGAACTAAAGAGGTCTACTGCAACTGTGCATTTTGACTTTGGGGAATCCGTGAATCACTGTTAATATCCACATTTTCTCCACAGATAGGTACAGCACCTCCTTATAATGGAATGCAGTAATAAAGCACAGCAACATGGATGTATTGAACCCAAAGCAGTTTCTGCCAGCCCTGTGCTCCAAAACCTGTGTGTGAAGGCAGCCAGGAGTGCGTCAGAGCAGGGCTTTTGCGAAACCACCCAGCAGCAGTGGTTTAGGAGGAAGTGTTCAGGGATGCAGGTCACCATTAGCCACCCTGGAATCAACCAGGAGATCAAACCCGCCGGGTGGTTACTGACGAGAATTGGCCAGGGTTTGAGTAGAGGTTACATTTGGAAAACATGGAGTGGCCACAACAAACAGCACTGCAACACTCTTTGGACAATCACTGCACAAAAGCTCCCAAATGTTGCTTTTCTACCATACGTTGTAGCAGTGGCCACCTTACACTTACTGTCCTCTGGCTGGTTGTTCCTCTACACTGGAGCCAACAAATTCTGGAACTCCAGGCTCCCTGCTGGCAGGTCTCAGCCACGCACTCGTATGGACTTTATGGTTGCTATGGGATGGAAGTGCCTGCCAGGTCTCCACAGTCAGGAGCAGAGCATAGAAGACAAGGAAGGCGGTGCCTGGATTTAACCTCTCTCTTCTCCTTGGGTGAAAAACTCTGGAGCATGGAAGTTATTTTTGGTCTGGTGCCGGAGGTTTAAGGGGGACAGAGTTGTCCTGAAGCACAGGCTCCCTTCTTGAAACCTCCCCAAGCTTCCCATTTGCTGCTAGCGTGTTGTCACAGAGACCACTGCACGACAACCAGCTGCGGTTCCTAGATGCAGGATGCCACAACTCAGGCAGCCAAGGGAGGAAGGGCTGGGTACGTGTTAAATACCAGTGCAGTCAGACTTGGATGTTCAGGTTTGACCTAAGATCTGCACCGCAGTCCATGACATACAGCTACATCTCACTGCCTCGGATGAAGATGAGTTTTGACCCCAGCAGATCTGCTGTTTATGGCAGTTCAAGACGACAGGTTGGAATCCCCACCCGCTATTTGTGGGCTTCAAAAACTGTCTTATCTACACATCTTTCCCTGGTGCAAATGTCTCTTTTGCAATCACAAATTTTTTTGCTCACTACCCTGTCCCAAAATGAAGAGCTGAGTACTCGCAAAAAAAACCCTGGGGACTTAACTGCAATGCATACATGTGCAGGGGTTTATGTGCATATTATACCTTGCACTCCTATACTCATACCCTAAAGCCACACCAGCTATGAGAAAATGAGATACTGACTCCCTAATGACGACGGTGAGTTCTGAACCAGCTATTTAGAGGTAAAAGATAACACCTTTAGCACAACGAGGTATCGGTTCTGTGTGCCAGTTTCTCCGGTGGGATTAGTTATGTTTGCCCTTTAGCAGAAAGGTCAAGAAACAAGGCAATTTGTGAGGGTTAAGGGATAAAAGCACACACAGAACCATGAAGATTAACGAAGATTTGCAGAAGGGATTATTTACCTTGTCAAAAAGGCCACATTCACAGATAAGCTGTTCTCGGGCTTTGGTGTTGATGGCTATCGTGAACCGCATGTGTGGCACCAAGAGCTGCAAAACGGGACAAAAAAAAAATGAAAGAAGGCAAATTCTCTGATTGAATTCAACAGCAACCAGGCATAAAGTCTCAAGCCCTGGAAGTCCTGGTGGCCGAGCTGTACGTTGCCCTGCGGGGCAGCCAGCCAAACTATCTCCAACTATTCTTTCGGTTTGTCAAACTGATGCGATAACCTCCCTTCACGCAAGAACCAACCTTGAAGAGGGGATGTACAGCAGGCAGCTGCCGGAACATGGCTATGCTGAACACCTCGGACACCAAGTGTGTCCGCAGGAGGTGGGTCACTGTCTGGTGGATGTGAAAATCAGATGAGCGAACCCAAATTTTAGCTAGCAGCCAGTCGTACGTGGCGTCCGAAGGAAGGAATATGGGATTGTCTGGCCCAGGCTTTTGACCAAGCTGAAAGGTATCAAAAGAATGCAAAACCCCAAGTCATTTATGTTTAAGACGAAATAACAAATGTGTCCCCTTTAAAGACGCTGACACTGAGCCCACCTGGATCGCAATGGGTACGATTTTATTCTCCAGATTTTTATACAGCAGACAGATGGGTGCAGCCAAGTACTGTATCGTGCACGGGTCAGTTTTGTTGGCATCCACACCGTCCAGCAGCTCATAGTCCACAATGAAAATGTTTCCTGCCTGGGGAAATAAAAAAAAAAAAAAAAAAGGCAAGCATGACATGTTTTAATGGAGTGCAAGCAGCAAGGCTTGGAACAAAGAAGGTTGTGAAGTCTCTGCCAGAGGCTGGCTTATGCCCCGTGGTTACAAGTGGCCAATTGCCCACTCTTGCTCATGGTGGCCCAGGGGTGATGCCACTGAGACAGGAAGGACCTTTACACAAACTACCTGACACCTGTGTCTGCTGAGTCTGACAGCGAGCCTTTCAGCAAAGAGTGACTATGTCTTTGGCATTTATGCAGTGACACCAAGATGCAAACAAGTTTCACGCTGCCAGCTGAAGAGACCCCCCTGCTCATTGTGCAGACCACCCTTGCCAACCCTTCTTCAGCATCTCAGTCTAACTCTGCAGGTCACAACAGGGTAAGACACCATCAGGAAGGGGAGAGGCACTTTTCCCCTCTGAGGCAGTCAGTCAATCCCTGACCTTTCAAGGGAAATCACTGAAAAAGGGCCCTTCACCTCCTGGTGACACCTCTTTAACTGGACCTGGAGAAAGACATGGCCTGCAGCTTCAGGAGAAAACAGTCAAGAGAAGTGTCACCAGTCTGCAGAGACAATGAGCTTTGCCATAATCAGCCACGCAGCCTGAAGAGAGGAGATGCGGCTGAAAGCAGTTGGAACAGGGTTTGGAGGTTAAAGGATATGAGAAGGAAGAGATGAAGTCCAACCTCGCTCAGACCCATACCTTCACTTCCTGCTCCAGGGTTAGGTTCCTCTCCAGGCTGCATTCTACCATATCCATAGTCACGGGCAACTTCTTGGGTATCTCTGTGCATCTCCGGATCAGCACGGGATTGCATCCATTCAGGAACTGGTAGCCAAACATAAAATCTTCCTTCCAGTGCTGCATCACGTACTCTAAAGGGAAAACAAGGCTGCAGCATCAATATCTGCACTGCATCAATATCCTGCTGTATTGTAGGATTACTCCCTTTCCCCCCATATTCTGTTATGCTGCATTGCAACTTTGACTAAAGAAAGTAGCAAGAAAAGGATTCAAAAGGTGCCACAGAATTTTAAGAAAAATCACTTAAAAGAACAATGCAATCTTTGCTTTTCACTTTGAAAAGAATTAAATTGATAATAATTTGTTTCTCCGCGTACAGAAGCAACGAGGAGTAAAATATTCTACTGCTATGAAAAAAAAAATACTCTCTCCATCTGCAGACCACCTTCTCGGGTCTTCCACGATATTTGGAAATCTCACTCTACAAATTCTCAGGGTATGCAGTACGGAGGGATGAGTCAAAATAGATGGCACAGGCAGGAGAACGGCAATACAGAGCAACGTGGGTAGGGAAAGAGCAGCAGTGGCTGGAGCAGTTCTCTTGGCTGGAGATGGGCAAGGGACATCTGGGGAAGGGTTTTGACTTTGACTCAGTAAAACTGCTCGTTTTTATTGTTTAACACCTTTTTTTCCCCTCTGTTTATTTTCCAACTGTCAATATAAACCCAGATTAACATCACTTCTTAATAAAATGTCCCTGCCTGTGGCAGGGGGATTGGAACTTGATCCCTTAAGGTCTCTTCCAACCTGAACCATTCTATGATTCTATGAAAATGCTAGTTTTGGGTATTCCATCTCTTCGCTATTACACATGCAGTACTACTGGATGTTTTCCCCATTTCCAGTGTTTTCTTTCATAATGTCATGTTGCTACTTCAGCCTACAATTTCAGAGTCAGAAAAAAAAACATGTTTAATGTTAAAAATCCCATTGGTGTCTTCAGGGGAAAAAACAAAGCAAGTGAAGTTTTCCACAGTTGCCTATTTTCAGACAAGACAGAACTTTTTCTGAAAGCAATTTATTCTTCTACAAAGAGTGAAAGGATGAAAAAGATAGGCCTGAAGGAATGCAGTGATAATTAAAAGAAAAAAGTCCCAAAACTCACAATGCTTGCTAACAGAGCGGAAAAAAGTTAAGTTTACTTAAAGTTGACATCTACATCACCTCTGTCAATTTTATAATGAGTCTGGAGCTGTATCTGAAGTCTAGATAAAGCAAAAAATGACTAATCGCCTTGGACAGAAACTGGATGACTGAAAAATGCCTTGAACCACCTTCTCCACTAGCCCTGTTTCTGCCCAGACTGGCAAATAAGCAGATTCAGAGTTGCATTAATATAACTGAGACTGATGCTTAACGTCTAAAACTAACAGAATTGGAGCTTCCCTCCTGAGTATGGAAACATTATCAATGAAATTAATTGTAGATTATATCTAATTCCTGTGTTAAAAATAATTTAGGAAGCAATCTTATTAAATGTAACAAATTGCTGTAATTAGTTTTTAATAGCTCTGGCCAGCTTGTGTGCTTTATTTTATACCCGAGACTGCAGAAATTACTCTCATTTTTGTTAACTGCTCCTTAGGCAGCCTGAAGAGCAGCGAAACTTTGGAGCAGGGGGAAAAGGATTTTCCTTTGCAGGATCTAAACAGGCCGTTCATGCACATCGGAAGAACCACACAGTAATCAACGCATAGCAGCTGTGTATATACCATATCCAAAACCACAGTAAAATAGTGTAACCATGGGCGATAGCCGAAGGTTGGGTCTGGCTCACAAAACCAAGGCTTCCCAGAAACCATGAACTTCAAAACCCCATGTTTATCTGCACTTCTTCTACATAACTGCTAGGAAGTCCGTATTGAAAAGGGTTAAAGAAAATAGCGTTTAGTCTTTGACATCTTCATACTACATCGGTGGAGTTTTTAACAGTACGAGCGACCCTGCAGAAACCCAACGGCCACGAATACAAAAGCGAAACTCTCACTCTTAGAGAGGGATTTTTGTCTTCTAGCAGGAAGATGTGAGTACGAAATGACAAGCACAGCAAGACATCTAATGCAGCAGGCACAGCTCATTCTGACACGTTTTTGAAAAGAGATGGCTTTTTTGGATAAATGCCACAAGCCTTTTCAGGCCCATCTCGCACTGATTTCCAATTAAGAACCAGGGTTCCCCGCACTGCGGTCTGACAGCCCGTCCTGGCTGCAGGTGAAGAAGAAACAGCTCCCAGGTCATTCCCAGCTCTTTGCCACCCATCCCCAGATCTGCTGGCCTGTCAGCATGCATTTTTCACGACTTTTGACAAGTTCTGTCAAAACGACCCTTATTAGGAACCATTTACCACCAAAAGGCATTTGAGCTGCCCCATGGCATTGACAGAGGCGGCCCAGGAGAACCGACTGAGAGGAGCTTCAGGTGAGGTCATGACAGCAGAACCGAGGCAGTGGTACCCTCCCTGTATCAGGACAGGGTCAAGGAGCCAGGACTCTTAGCAGCAGTGCCACCAGGACCGAGGACGTCAGATCTCCATAAGAGGCCATAGGGGTCACCCTCATACTTGCCTTTAGCAAATGTCCAAAATCTCCAAAATCTCTTTGGAGATCTTCCATGTATTTAGATGGCTGAAGCGGGAGACACATGATCAAACCTTCAAAAGAGTGCCTTAACAGCTTATGTGCTCCAAAAAACACTCCCACTAAGCCATCTCTACGTTTAGATGGGAAATACTTATGAAAATTTGTCCTCTGGGACTTGCACATATCTGAAAACACATTTCTAAAAGCCAAAAGGGATTATGACACCCAACTGGCCTGACCTCCAGTAGAGCTCACGTCAAAGAAGGTCACTGAGCAATTCCCAGTAATTTTGTGTACGATCGTAAGCTCTGTTTTTTGGTTCCTGCGGGACGCTGGTGTGATCAGCAGTCTGAGATAACAGTTTATTTATGAAAAACCATGGTAAAGCAGAAGTGCAGGCCAGCCACTTCCATCCTAATCAGATATGTACAAGACAACTAATTAGTCATTCTAAGACACAAACATGAACAAATGCTGATAACCCCACCGGAAATTGTGTTGCTGATTCTCACAAAGATCCTCTCAAAATCTGCAAAATCACTCCAGGAGGACTGGAACATGTGCATGAAACGGTTGATGTAAAGATTCTCCATCCTAAAAATAAAACAAAACAAAATATCTCTGAAAAAAAACCAAATCATCTCCAGCTTCCTCAGTACCCTTCCCCATTCTTTCCCACCCTTTTATATACCTACACACAATAAATTTTCCAGTGGTGGAATGTGAGATTGGTCACCCTACAGAATTAAATTTGTGGGCTGTACCCTTTACGCAGGAGCCTGAAAGGTGTCTCAAGGGTCCAGTCCCTGTAATTGCATTTACTGACTTCCATTCTGGAGTTATTATCAGCAGCCAAAAATGGCAGTGCTTTAAGACCTATGTCATAGAAAAACTATAGTCAGAAAAGCACCAGCTGAGAGTGCTAAGATCGTTACGAGCACTGGTTCAGAAAGGGGTTTGGTGACACCAAAGAGATTGAGTGATATGCACAAAGTCAGAACAAACACGAACCCAGGATCAGTCCAGTCAATATTCGCAAAGAGAGCTTCTCCTGGAAGTGTCTACGTGACCAAGGTCAGACTGGATCCCTACAGCATGAGACCTGAGGTTTTTTGAAAGCTTTCTAACTACTTGAGCTGCTGGTTAAACTTGACGCTTATCTATAACCCCAGGAACCGAGTCACTTGGCTGCAGACATCACATGAACACAGTGGGGTTGGGAGCCAGAAATACAGAATCTCAGAATGGTTAAAGTTGGAAGGGACCTTAAAGACCATCCAGTTCCAACCCCCTGCCCTGGGCAGGGACACCTCCCACCAGACCAGGTTGCTCAAAGCCCCATCCAGCCTGGTCTTGAACATCTGTCTTAAAGTGCTAATTCAGCCAAGTATTCTTTCCACAACACAGCCAAGCAAGTTCACCTCGTAGGAGATCACAGGTCCTAAATTGTTACATAAATGCTAAACTGTTGTTATAAAACGGGAATAACTTCTTTTGTCTAGAAAGCAAATAACGGACATGAAAAAGAAAGCTGGCTTTCCACTAACACTTCAAAAGCGCGAAGAAAAGCAAACACATCAACAAAGATAAGAAGGGCAGATAACGGAGGAAAGGTCAAAGTGTCACAGGAAATCCTCCCAAACAGAATTTGTGGGAGGGAGAACCCCAGGAGGGTGGATTTACAAACAGCAAACCGAGACTAGGCACCTTAAAAAGATCTGGTTTAGAAGTGGCTGAAGAGCACCAAAAGCCTGGAAAAACTGAGGTGATCACCAGGGGGAAGGCTCTAGACCAGCATGACCATAACCCAGACAGAGGAGCTGCTTCTGCACTGAGCCCACACGGGATGCACGTAGACTGGACCGTTTCTGCTGCTGCTCAAGGTAGAAGATACCTGGAGGCACGTTAAGAAACAAAACTCATGCAACCTTCTAGCCTGGAACAGGAGATGACTTCTCCAGAGATCTCTCCCCATCTGACAGGGACGCAGAATGACCGCACAAGGATCAAAGGGGGGGTTAACTACTGGGCAGGACTTTCTGGACAGATATGAGGTGTCTAAATCACAGGTGAACTTCTAGAGGAAGCATGGCCGTGTGCCATTAGGTAAGCCTGGGGGCAGGAAGCCTCTGTCTGTCATTTATACCATTAATGAAACTCCTTGTGTGACCCCACAGCCACTACTCTGGCGTAACAGCTAATATTGCATTAGAAAGCTACAACAGCACGCGCTCTACAGCCTGTTCCATCATTCTCCTAACATCCTAGGTCGCACGAGACAGAAAGCTGGAGACCCCTGGTCTTCAAAGCTGTTGAGATGCCTTATTCCAATGAGCTCTGAAATAGCAGGTGGGCCATATATGCTGCAAAAACACAGCCATCACCCTGTTCATACCTGCTGGAGATTTGTTATGCTAAGAAAAAAGATTTGCTGATGTTACAAAGCATCAAAACCAGATCCTAGTGTGGAGGAGAGCAAATATTCACTGTTATTAAAAGCTGCAAGTTTCTCAGTGTGGCTATCAAACTCCCAGTTTTTTACACCAACCTATACTTGATGACATATTCTCTCTCTGACAACCCAAATACCAGGAGAAACACCTTTCCAAAATATGAAGAGACCAGTGTATTAACAGAATCACAGATGTAGAAACTGTGGGTGATCTTGGGCCAGTGTTTTCTCATCTCAGACTATCCAACCATCTGATAGTACAGTGGGATGTTTGAGATAATACGATGTGACCTGGGCACGTAAAACAGCTCAGTAGGGGACTCATGGCCAGAGAGGTCCTGTTTGAAACACTACAGGGTTAATGAGGCTTCATTGATTATTCAGGCTCATCCAACAGCCAGGACTCTTGGTTTTTTTCAATGACATGACAAGTACACGTGGGTGGACAGTGACTTTGTTGCCCCAAGCAGATAACATTCAGATGTGTTTAACTGATGCTCAGAGCAGCTTTTCTTCAGCAGGTTCTCATGGCTGCATTGATAACATCTTCTTTCGGTATGTGACTAAAAGGCTAAATTACGGTTAACAGTCAGGGGAGAGACGTATCTCTAAGGGCAAGTCTGAGAACTAAGCCAAAAGCCTAAGTTATCAGGTGCAATAGTCCTTTTTCCTATGGTTTTCCCAGTGCCTCTCCACCTGTCTATAGCCAAAACAGTGTCTAATGGGAACGCAGAGGCTCAGTCAGTTCCCACTGTGAAAGGCTTAAAACATTGATACTTTAAAAAAAAAAAAATCCCTTCAATTCATTCCTACTTTAATTGGCTGCAGATCCAACTGTGAGAAAAGAATCCAATTTGGAGATTTCAATAAAACCTAAAAGGCGATGAGATCCTTACCCTGCCCCAAAAGAGATTTTGCAGAACTCCTGAAGTCCCCCACGCACTTACGCTTTAGAGTAGTTCAGAATGAAGTCAATTCCTTTCTCATTATCAAACTGGATGTCACGAGGCAGATCACTGTGAGAGTGGGCATCGATGCTCAGGGGAAAGCCTGGGTGCCACTCCTTCCAGCTGAGAACAGAAGAGAGGGTGGATTAACCACATTACCCCACCACCAGGAGAGCTGCCTCTGCCTACTCTGCCTCTGTGACTCGACTCTACAAAGTAAAGTGGCATCAGACCCCTTTGGGGGCCAAAACCAGTGACTTACAGCACATCAATACCTACCAGTTCCCTACAGAATCCTGAAGTACAACGGGAGGCATCTACTTGGCCGCCCACCTTCCCAAAACTTGAAGTAACAAATATCTGTGAACATTTCCAAACTCTTGCCACATTTGGTTGAAATTGGGAGTAGCTTCAAACATATTGGGAGGGGAGGGGACACAGAGAGAGAGATCTGCCCCCCCCGATGCACACTCATTCTTGGGGCTACAGTTTTGCAGAACTGAGATACTCAGACACATATTTAGGTCCCTCCAAAAGGCAACTCTTCGATGGAGACACAGAGAGTCTTGATTCCTAGCGGTCATGGCACACACTCTCTGCCACTGTGCCCCATTTTTACCTTGAAACAAAAGAGGGCGATTTGTAAAGAACACTGTTTCGATGGCATTTCCAAATTGCCTGTCACACACAGACAGCATTGTGTGTTATCAGTGATGCATTGGAATTGTAAATAGCTATTTCCCTGGAACTACAAACGGTTTTGCCTTCCTTTTTGCATACGTAAGTAAAATTTTGCACCACACCTCGTTTTCAACTGTGTTTCCCTCTGCTCTATTTCCCACCTTTCTTATTCAAATGATATCAAAACCAGATACACCAGGCCCCCATCCATCAATTCTAAATGGACCCTCTGTCCTTCTGATCCTTACGCTCACAATAACGATAGGCCAGTGCAAGAAACTTTTGTTATTTTAACAGAGAGTACGGCTCTAGGAAAAGGAAATGTCTAATGCTTTCTGGAGCTACCCATTGATAAAAGATAGCATTTTCTCATTGTGACCTTGATTAGGGAAAAATGCCTATGACAGTGTAAAGGTGGGTATCACACTGTGTCCTGGTAGCACATTCCAGGGCCAGACCTTCCACTACACCCCAGTGCAGGAAACAAATCAAATTAACTCTGGTAAGAGCTGACACGTTCAGATTGTGTTCCAAAACTGAAGTACCACTTGTAAAAGGAAAATGAAATGTGCTTTCGAATCTTCCTTGAAAGCACAACTGTGTGCCGGAGGGCCCATGCAGAAATTCCGACTTAACCCTTCCACACAGGCTTATCTGGGACTCGAGTATCTCATAATGCCACGTGCACCAGGACGATCATCACTTACAGTGAATTCCATTTACGGAAAAAAAAATACATGGCCAACATGGTAATTTATGCTTTCTCTTACTCAGCAGTCCAGTAATGAGAGCAATATGATAATCTGAACATACTCTGCCAAACTCTGACCTGATGGGAACGGGCCCTGGACCTTCTGGGGAGCGATGGGGAAACTCACCGGTACATTTTTTGACGGGTCTCGAGCTCTTTGCGTCTGTGCTGCTTGAGAATCTGGGTCTTGTCATCCCGGGGGAGCTTTGCTGTGAAACAAGGCAAACAGACAGGGTTATGGGGTTTCTCTACCCAACCACTGTGCCCAGGGCTTGGGAAGGACAGCCAAGTTTCCAAACCTTCAAACTTCTGATCTGGCGTTAAATGGTCTGAATAGGGTCATGGCTATTAAATTTAACCAAATTTTCATCAATAAGAGAAATCACAACATTGTCCCAGCTAACCTTCTCTCCTAAAAGACCTCTCCAGGAAACATCTCCTGCCCTCTCTCCTTGAGCTGTGCTCTCCTCTCTCAGCTTGGGGTGATAATCATATCTTCTTATCATGGGAACAGGAAGAAAAACCAGTGAGACTTTGTTTCCAGACAACTTGCTCTTCTGACCATGCATTCACTACACCATTAAATAGCACCCAGACTTCCTTAGTGATCAGAGAAAGGGCAAGGTACGTGACTCGATTTGCATATGCAAATGAAAGGCAGATAAATCCAGCAGGATTTTCATGGAGGCAGTTGTTTGGGTTGGAGATATCAGAGGTAATTCAACCGATAACAGACATGGCTAACGGTTTCCAGCTGGTTGTGTTCAAGTTACCAACAGGGTTTCATCTGCTTTTGTCCTGTACCTCACCATCCTCCGGAAGCCATGCAAAGACACTTTCCATGGAAGTGTCACAGTTGTTATGAATCAAATCAGGAAAAATGGAAAGTCCTTCCGGAGACAAAAAATAAACTAACACATAGTTGTGATTACAGGACAAAAGGCTTCCAGTGAAAAATTCCTCAGCCAGGAGTAGCCAAAAAACTTAATGGAAAGATAAACATTTATTTCCTACCATGTCCTATATTGTTTCAGCTGTCTCAAGGTATTCATGCTGCAGACCACTACAGCAGCCAATCTACCCTAGGAAGCACAGAGGGGAACAAGCAAACATCAGTGACAAATATCTGCCCCGACCCTGATCACAGCAAACTTGTAGTCAGAGACAGTTAAAACCCAAGTTTCGAGTCCAACACGCCACTCCGAACAGAGTTTTCTCACTTGGCCACCACTGCTCTGGTGAGACCCCACCTGGAGCATTGTGTCCAGCTCTGGAGTCCTCAGCACAGGAAGGACATGAACCTGTTGGAACAGGTCCAGAGGAGGGCCACGAAGATGATCCAAGGGTTGGAGCACCTCTGCTGTGAGGACAGGCTGAGAGAGTTGGGGTTGTTCAGCCTGGAGAAGAGAAGGCTCTGGGGAGACCTTATAACAGCCTTCTGGTACCTGAAGGGGGCCACAGCAGAGATGGGGAGGGACTCTTGGTCAGGGAATGTAGTGATAGGACAAGGGGTAATGGTTTTAAATTGAAAGAGGGGAGATTTAGATTAGACGTCAGGAAGAAATTCTTTCCTGTGAGGGTGGTGAGACCCTGGAACAGGTTGCCCAGAGAAGCTGTGGCTGCCCCATCCCTGGAGGGGTTCAAGGCCAGGCTGGATGGGGCTTTGAGCAACCTGGTCTGGTGGGAGGTGTCCCTGCCCAGGGCAGGGGGGTTGGAATGAGATGGTCTTTAAGGTCCCTTCCAACCTGAACCACTCTATCATTCTATGATTCTATACTTGCAGCAGCCATATCCATCTCATCCTGCCTTCTCCTGGGATTGAGAGCACACAAAGGGAAGGGGTGAAAAGTGAAGGTGCTGTTTCAAGTCAGTCTTTCACCCGCTGAGCAGCCTACTTCAGGATTTTATTTCACTCTCAAGGAAACAAGACAATTTACAGACAATTAATCAAGGGCATAGTATGAAACAAAGATGGGACACTAATCCTAGTTAGATCAGAAGGGCTTCCAGCAATGGAGACGTGGAGCAGACAAAAATTTGGCATTAGGGCCAGCCTTCAAATTCAAGACCGGTGTAACAAGCCAGCGTAAGGACTCTACCTCGCATGTGCTTCTCAAAATACCCAACTCAACTGCCAGTGCCCAGCCCAACAAAGTGCTCAGAAAGCAGCTCTAGGGAAAGCCCCAGGAAGCAGAAGGTGAGTGGCAGTGGGAAGAGAAGACTGGGAGGTACATGGAGAAAAGAATTCTGGATGTTCTGCAGGAAATCAGGTTTCTTATGGCTCTCACCTCTTCCATCTCGAAGGACAACCTCTTTTTCATCTGTAATCCAACGGTAACATGGGAACTCCAAGTAGTCACCCATCGGCGTTTTCACAGTGATGTACTTAAGGTACCAGTCATCCTGGTACCAGTATTTTCGTTTCTCGATTTTTATTAGCTGAATTTCTCCAAGGTCTTCTTCCACAGTCACATCATAGGAGTCAACCTGCAGAGCAGAACACAGACAATGATCCACTGCATGTAGGGGAAGCACAACCAGCACTACACAAGGGTACCTGGCCTTCCCTGAGATGGCATGGGTACGACAGGACTTTCCAGCTTCTGCTGGGTGAGAAAAGGACGATCTAATATCGGACCACAATGCAAGTTCAATGAAAGAACAAAGAAGAACATGTAAAACACTCTGGAGGTGGAGAAACATTTCTGGACGCAATCTAAAAATGATATTATTCCTTGAAATGTAGCCTCTTACCGCACATGGGGACGGCACCCACCAAATGACAGTTCTGGTGGCACTTGCACTATTAAGCAATACCAGCTTAGGAAGAAATGAGTAATCGTTTCAAATATAACCAGGAAGACACCACACCGTGTGAGGCAATTAATAGGAATTGACTCTCACTTTCCAGGAGTGTAAACAGCTCCAGACAAGCGGGAGTAGCCAAGCGCTCATCGTGACAAAGCTGAATGGGCTCTGGCAACCATGGGAGCAGCAGCCAAAGCCTGCTCTGCTCAGATGATCCTGCTAAGCTTCATGTGGTTACGACCAGAGACTTCCTTCTCTTCTGGTTTTTCGCAACATGGTCAACAATCTCAGAGACCAAGCAGCTGCCGGTGTCAAAAGGATGAGTTACGGCATGAGACCCACCAGCCTGGGTGAGCTCTGCCATGGGGCTCCTGACCTCGACACCACACTCGGCTTGTTCTTTTTGGGAGTGCTTTCTTAGGCTTCCTCAGGAATTTGGTATATGCCCACTGGTACTGTCTCCTACTTGCTAGGGGAATGGTAATTCACCTAAGGACCAAAGCTGAAGAGAGAAGAAAGACTAAATTCCAGACAGGAGAAAATGAAAGTAATTTTTAAATGCCTCCAGATGACACTTATTATTTCAACTGCTACAAAAGAAAGATTCACAGCAACTTGCACCCACATGACTGAAGAACACACATAAGAAGGACCCTTTGGCAACCCTTCCTCTCCCATTTTAGCCCAAGTTTCCCCCGTTATTGATGTAAAGTATTCTTTTCTATGAACCATCCAGGAATTATCAGCTGTGATGATCATTTTGGGATGAAGACGTCTATCTGTCCACCGAAGTTTGGGAGGACAGACCTCAGTTCTCTCACAACGCATCATATAAAAAAAAAAACAGCTTTTGTAAAGTTTGTCACATCTAATTGACTCACAGAAGCCAGAGAAAAATAAAAAAAAAAAAACTTTAGGCTTTGAAGTCCATCCTGCAGACAATAAAACATTGTCCTTGCCTGTCTTTCCCCAAAGATGTTCTTCAATCAACTTTGAAACTGTCAGGTCACAACTGCTACACTGCAACTCATACGAGGCTGTTTCATACTAACAAGGTTATAGGGATTTCTTTTAACATGCAGCCTAATTTAATTTTAGCCTCAAATATTTAAAAAGGGCACGGATGGTGCTTATTTTGATTTGCTGAGACTTCACAGACTAATTTTAGTCTGAGCTATATTCTCCCTACGCATATGCAATGCAAGCAATAGACATTGAACTGTTTATTTTAAAAAGGAAGCCCATCATGTCTTAAATAAAAAATTGGCAGTGTTTCTGTCGGTAGCACACCCATACACACCAGGTGGGTAACAAACTGCTTCACAAATAGCACTGTGGTCCTTGGCAAGCTTGGGCTGACAGCATCCCTCTGCTAGGACATGAGCTGAGAGATGAAAATCACAGAGCTGAGATTCCAACCAACATATTAAGATTGTGCTTATCACTTTTCCTTACATCTCCATAGCAGAAAAGAAATATTTCTTTCTGTAGAGCCAATAAATATACTGATTTTAAACATTTTTTGGAAGTTTACGTTGCTGACTCTTCAGCAGGACGTACCCTCATGCTCTTGGCTGAGTGAATGGAGATTCCTCCCTCCCACAACCACCCTGATCTTTGTCTGTCACCCCACATTCAATATTCTCGGCTTCACTCTTGTCAATGAACACAAAGAATTCTGGATGAGGGCTAGAAAATATAGATAACATGCTCAGATTGTTTCCCATTCTTCCAATCTTCTTTCCAGAAACAGGCAGCACGTGAACCATTTCTGTTTCATATTCATCTCCCGGTTTTCTCAATAAAACCAGTGTCAATAAACTCTTTAACAGGCTCAGCTTTTGCACCGAGTCAGTACTTCTGCAATTTTGTGTGTCCTTACAGGACCAGGCGGCACTTTGCAGAAGAGAGTCCATCATCACAGGCTGTGGTACCACGTATCTCAAACCCGGCCACTTCCTGCTTGTGCAGCTTTTTCTGCAATTACAGACCAATTTCTGCAATTACAAACCAAACAAACCCTATTTTTAAGTACATGGACATCCTCACCCTCCCTGCCCACCCTCACCCTGAAATCCACTATAACCACTTAGCGCCAGTAGAGGAGCAAAACTTGATAGACAAACCCAGAAATCTGACTGCAGTAAGAAGGAAACAAAAGGGATATATAGCCTCCTTAAGTATTCAACATCTGATGTCTTCCAAAACAAAACACATCATCCTCATTACTTAAAAAGGGAAGATCCTTTATATGTATCTCTTAAAATTAATCCTCTCTTTCAATTTTACCCTCCTCTTGTTGCATCTGGCTGTCGGGAGCTGGAAAAAGCCACCTTGAAGAGGCACAGTCCAAACCAATCCACAAACCTACGTGAATTATTATCCGTTTGCATTCACCAATATAAAGGGAATTTAACCACGTAAAGATGAACGCAACAACCTACAGAAGCAAGAGATAAACTGCATCTGGATTTAGATTCGCTTTGTGTTCAGCTGCTTGGGATGTTTATGCTCCATCTTCTCACTCATTTCCAGCTCCAGGGCAAGTTGTGCAGAGAGGAAGAATAAGGTGACCAAAGACACTGTCTGGACAGGGGAAATGAACATCACTATTTTTAGCTCAAGTCCTCATGAAAGCCCATTGCTGTCAAGCGATTAGTATGGCACAAAGTCTGAAATTAGTCTTATCTTCTCATCAACTCCGTGTCGCCCAAGATACCTGATATCCTTTTATTTTTAAATTCATCCTCTTTAAAGTTTCAGCTAACAATTTCATTTTTTAAAGAAAATCCTCATTTACACGTATATATTTCCATAGTTCTTATAATGTCACACCTATATATACATACATCTAAGATTTAAATTAAAGAGCAACGTGAATCAGATCCAAAGAGTTGATAGAAATGTCACAGTGGCAGCCGACCTTCGGAAGAAACTCATTCCTCTGGTAACAATCTCTTTGCTAATGTTACAAGAGCCCTAAAATAGTGCATAAATCACTTTTGATGTAATGCAAAAAGGACATTTAATTAGCCTAAACATTCCTGAAGATTTATAAGCTTTTTATGACCATTACAGCTCCCATTTTAATGGCCCTTCTGAAAGCGAGGGTTCCCTCCTGATATCTCACCCAGCTTTTGAAGCCAGTGATGCCACGGGCTGACCCGAATTGACAATTTTGCTAATGCAGCAAAGGTACACAGATGGTTACAAAGACGGTGGAATGTCCTGGTAGGAACTGGCAGCTGGTTGCTCAAGGTTTCTATGGCATTTGTTGGATGAGGTCTCCTGGTGAACACATGGCATCCCTGATAGCTGCACAGTGAGCCAGAGATGCCATGAGTTTTCAGAGTTTGAGCTCAGAGAAAATAGAATTAATGAAGACTATTGGACCAGCCAAACTCCTGTAGCCTCCTGTCCAAGCACTTTAATCTCAGGCAAAACCTAAGCTCTTTATTTTTGAGGAGAGAACCTTTCAAGGCCAGGCTGGATGGGGCTTTGAGCAACCTGGTCTGGTGGGAGGTGTCCCTGCCCAGGGCAGGGGGTGGGACTGGATGATCTTTAAGGTCACTTCCAACCCAAACCATTCTATGATTCTATGACTAGTCTAATATTGCAAAAATGATGACGCAGACAACCCCTCTTTCTATAAGCACAAAACTCGTAAGTGGAAAGAGCTGTATTTCCCTTCTGGAAATACTTGTGAGGGTATTTCTTTCAACAAAATCAAAAAGCAGATGAGGGGGTAACAGGAAAAAAGCAGAGTGACACCGTAACACTTGCTTTGAAATCGCTCAGCACCCGCAGGAACTTACTCAAAAGACAGCGAGTACAGAAAAGCAGCTCCGGTTTTCTACATCACCTGGGTCCAGTCCTCGGAGTAAGTCAGGCAAAAACCACAACTGAGCTACCATTGTGCAAACCCCTCCAGGGTTTTTTTCCACGTCCCTTTCCCTCGATCAGCATCTGGCATGCAAATCCCTTACTCAGAACTGGCCCAAGCCCTCATTCATCGTTTCTAGTAACGTGCACAATTTGCATTGATTCAAACGAAGACATTACCAGGATAATGGTAAGGACATGGACCTCTTGGAACCGGTCCAGAGGAGGGTCACAAAGATGCTCAGAGGGCTGGAGCACCTCTGCTGTGAGGACAGGCTGAGAGAGTTGGGGTTGTTCAGCCTGGAGAAGAGAAGGCTCCAGGGAGACTCTATAACAGCCTTAAAGGGGCTGCAGGAGAGATGGAGAAGGACTCTTTATAAGGGAGGGAAGCCATAGGATGAGGGGTAATGATATGAAACTGAGAGAGGGGAGATTTAGATGAGATCTCAGGAAGAAATTCTTTGCTGTGAGGGTGGTGAGACACTGGAAGAGGTTGCCCAGAGAAGCTGTGGCTGCCCCATCCCTGGAGGGGTTCAAGGCCAGGCTGGATGGGGCTTGGAGCAACCTGGTCTGGTGGGAGGTGTCCCTGCCCAGGGCAGGGGGTTGGAATTAGATGGTCTTTAAGGTCCCTTCCAACTCTAACCATTCTATGATAATAGAACTGCTGAGCCTGAGTCCAACATTGAGAAAAGAAACTGGAAAGTAGACAAAACCTTACAAGATAATACTGTAAAATTCTGGTCACGCACTGAAAAAAGTGCATTTTTATTTTTTTTTGCAAATGTGTTTGCAATGAATTGCTTTGCAGAGAAAAGAAATTATGGAGATGCTATTGAATTAAAGGCAGAATTGTGAAAGCAGTTGCTGCATTTTACAAACAAATCAACCTGAAAGTCTTTTGGCAGCTTCAGTTTTATTTTTATTGGTCCTATATTGCTAATTTTTCTTTTCTTTCCTTCTTTCTTTGCCCAATGTATTAGTAAGACTTACAATGTTTTGGGCACGATGTTACCTGAAAGGATGCCTGGAGGAACACCCTGTGCTCCCCAATAAAACATCCTCAACAACAAAACTTAACACCTCGTACAGCAAGTGTCCAGTGAGCCAGACACTTTACGGAACACAGAGTTATTCTCCTTCTCCACAATGAATACGTGCTGAAAAAAATGACCATGTATTTGAAGTATCAAACACATAGTGAACAGAAATAATAAATTTGAATGGGAGAAAAAGCTGTCATCTGGATTTAGCCAAGAACCTTTGCACTTGGAAACAAGTTTCACCAAAAAAAAAAAAAAAGGAAAAAAAAGAGACAGCGCCTGGCTCAGAAAGCCAACAACACATTTTATATAAAATGGCAGGACCCGGGTGAAGACTTTCAAATGTGCCTAAAAGCTACATTCCTGAGGAGATGCAATTACTCTTTTTAGGTGCAGACATCCTCTGCTGTAGTGCTACCAACACCCACAAATCCCCCTTCTCGGCTTCCTCACCCAGCAGGGTCCGATGCCCACAGGTACCTCT
This sequence comes from Calidris pygmaea, assembly GCA_003697955.1. Lineage (NCBI taxonomy): Eukaryota > Metazoa > Chordata > Aves > Charadriiformes > Scolopacidae > Calidris > Calidris pygmaea. The sequence continues at coordinate 3,094,293 of QJSC01020463.1, read as the reverse complement.
GCTCCTGCTGGACAGCAATTCAAATTTAATGCTCACATCGCAGCATCTTCTCCCTGTGACAGGAGCCACAAGGTCACTGGAGACCCTGGTGCTTATCTCCTCGTCCAGGAAGGGCTTACCCCTCCTAAAAAACAACCCTAAGTCTGAGGTCTTCTTCAACCCCTCTTTCCACTGTTGTTAAGCTTTGCTTAAAATATGTGACTATTCACCGGATGAGAGAGAAGGAATGGCTGGATGTCCCTTTGGGGGATCTAAATAACAAGGTTCTAAGCTAATGGATGTTTAATCATGAAGGAAGGTAACTTCAACAGCAGTGGCTGGTAAGTCCCCACACCCGAACCTGCTAGAGCACCTCCGGAGAACATCGGCTATAAATATCTGGGGACCATATCTACACACGCCATCAACACCTACTCAAAGTGCTGACTGCTGCTAGCCGTGTGTGGGATGTCTGATGCAGAAGGGACCGGGTGCCTCACTTGGGCTGTGGACCCCGTGACTAAAGAAACACACCTCAAGGCAAAGCAGCACCGTGAGAGGGAAATCTCACTTGCCCGTGCAGCGGCAGGTCTCCTTTCCACAGAGACTTAGGAGGAATTTGCTAAAATTTTCAAAGCTGCTTAAATCTCACCAAACCTTTTGGAAACTCTGAGTTAAGTTTCCAGATAAAATACACGTTTTGGGAGGGGGAAAAAAAGGTATAATTAGCTGAGTTTATTATTTCCACAGTGGACAACAAGCAAACAAATGACTGCCATTCTAAACCAGTGCTCAGAGGAGAGGTGATCACAGATGGATAGTGTGGACATCTCGATGGGACCACAGAGAGGACAGGGCATCAATCAAGGACAGAAGGAATAGCGTAGCCGATGTCCCAGCCCCAACCCCATTCTCACACCAGCATCTTCACGCTCTTTTCCAACTTCCACCGAAGTTGCCCTACAAGTTGGAATGCCCGACAATTCCCACGGGAAGCTCTTACCTCTTTCTTTAATTCCTTGGAGATATTGGGACCACTAGTAAATGCTGACCCTAAACATCACCCCAGCAACGGGAAGCACACAATTTTGCTTAGTATTTGGAAGGAAAACAGGAGGAAATCTGCAAGCCAGGAACCAGAGGAGCCCCCCGCAGCCCCGGACTCACCGCACCGCGCTCGAAGTCGTTGTAGAAGGGTTTGTCCAGGAGGTGCCTCTCGCTGCAGCCCGCCGTCCCCTCCAGGCTCAGGTACACGTAGTCGTCGGTGCCCGCGAACCACTGGTTGCCCGTGGCCACCGTGACCGTGTAGGACGGCATGGTCCCACCGGCACAAAACCCCCCGACGTGACCCGACCGGCTGCAGCTCAGCCCAGCTCCTGCCCCAGCCCGGACCCTGCCCAGCGCCTCCTCCTCCTCCTCCTCCTCTTCCTCGGTCTCCGCCCGGCCCTGCCCTGCCCGCCCCTTCCCCAGCAAACCCACCCCGGTACCTGCACCGCCCCCCCCCGGGGCAGCCCGTGGGGCACAGACACCCTCTGCTGCCACCTGGCCCCGCACAGCCACCCCACACTGCACCCCTGGCCCCGCACAGCCACCCCACATTGTG
>QJSC01020463.1:2992971-3080532 GCA_003697955.1 Calidris pygmaea | reverse complement strand
CCAAAGAGGCAGAGTTTTTTTTAGTGTTATGTTTAGTAAGATAATGTGGGCATGTGTCGGAAACCACAGGTTGGATTTTTTTTTAATTTTTTTTTTTGTTTGTTTTTTCTTGTAAGGCAAGAGGTTTACGTTCCAGAAGAATATATGGGGTAAAGAATGAAGAAATGTTTCGAAAATGACACATTCTTTCAAGTTTCATTCTCATTTGACATACATATTACAAAATAAAGATTTTTTTTTTTTTTAAAAGTGCTATATGCTTTGTAAGTCTCATCACGATACGTAAAGCAAAATTTTAACACCTGCTGCCTAAGACAAAATGTTAGTGGCAGTGTTAGTGGCAGATTAGACTGTAGGGCTCTCATTTCCCTCGGTGTCTGGGACAACTTCCTTCATCAGGCTTAACAAACAGACAAACAGACAAACCAACCCCACTCTACACATATTCCAGAATCATTTAGAGTCATCTTCTAAAGTAACAGACTCCATGAAGTTGATGGCAGTTCGCTGGCGGCTTTGCTCGACACCAAACCCTTCTAACCCCAGGATCCTGTGGCTCCTGGATGGGCCGGTCCAAGAGACAAAACGTCGAGAGGTATGAAACCACGATGACATTGATGTGCCAAAGGGATTTAAAAAAACATTCCGATGAAAAAGAAATGTAAAAAAAAAAAAAAAAAATCCATCCGCCAGCCCTCAGCTGTTAGCCGGTTTTAAAAAGGTAGAGCAGTTTGCAAGTAAACAAAGGGATTTTAAATCTTCGAGGACGTACAGAAAACAGCCCTCCCACCCGGCAATCAGACGTGAAGGATTTCTGCAGCACAGTCTTCTGGCTCCGTGTAATGCGAAGAGTTTGTGTCTGAATGGTGAACCCCAAGCATTTCTTTACTTTCAAAGTTTGGCTCCATTAGTGCAGGTTTTTCAAAAATATTCTTTTTGCTAGTTTCCGGACAGTTTTGTACATATATTACTCGGTTATAAGCTTTAAGTCTCTTCCACAGCTGTACGTACACTTTGCATTGCACATACATGAACAGAAGTCCTCCAGTGAAACCAATAGCCACAACCACCAGCTTAGTCCAAAATGGCCATTCTAGAATCCCTGGGGAAAAAAAAGGGAAAAGTAAAAGGATTGGGTCAGTATCTGCTGGAATGTACTGGATCTCTCAAAAACATCTTTTAAAGAAACCGTCACAGAGTTTGGGCCACGCAAACTGTTGTTATTCTGCCATTTCTCTCCATTGGCCTTTTTTTTTCCACCTTCAAGTCAAATGCCTGCACATTTTTACTTTATATATCACATTTATATTCACCCAGAAGGAAAAACAATGGTCCTCTGTGCTGAACAAGGGCTCAGGCACAATCACAAACAGAGTGAAGGCGGCAGCCAGTAATAAGTTTAGGTCCTTTTACACTTGTTTTTAAATGAAAACTGGATCAGATTATAGAAGGGATGGTATGGCATGGTGCCCTCTTCGCAGCAGGAGGCTGGAGTCAGTGACCCAAGAAGTCTGTTCCACTCTGTGATCACACAAGACGTGGAGTCATAGTCTTTAAACTCATAAAGGACCGATTGTTACCCTCTAGATTGTCACGTTCGTTACACAGACTGTCCAATTTTATCTGCATCGGCCCCAGTAACCTGTAGCTGGAACCAGAGCATCTCTTCTGATGCACAGCTGCAGGTGATGGAGATGCTGAAGCATTCTGGTGAGTTTAACCTCCGTATTAAAAATGACCACCACTACTTTTCCTGAACTTACCTAGCTTGAACTTTTAGACATTGGACCTTGTTACATCTCTATCGACTACTTTTAAATGAGAGACTATTCCCTTTATACATCTCCTGCTTACATCGCTCCTGTACCCACCCAATCCCTCTCCTCTTTACAGATAAGCAGCATCACAAGGTGGATATGAAACAATGCTGAATCACCCAATATCAGGTGTCTCGGCGAATAAAATCATGGCCTCCCAAGTATTCAAAGTGTTTACCAAGACACAGGCCAGTGTTCTTTTGGAAACACATGGTAGCGTGGGAGGAATGGAAATATTTTAGGCCCAAAACACAGAGGGCACTGCAGTGTGACTACTGATGAAATCCCACTCGTGATTAAAACCTGAACGCCTGATTCACAGGTGAGCAATCTGATGCCATCTGTAGCAGTGATAGCACATACTTGCCCCTGTGGAGACGTGAATATGTACCCACACGTGCTCCCCACCACCCCCCCCCCAGCTCATTACAGCACTCCCCAGATTGAATATCCAAATGAAGGAAGCAAAGTACTAAATATTCCCACTGAACCTCCCATTCACTGTGATCTGATCTATCTCTTGGCTAAAACAACCTGAAGAGAATAAATCTTTGACAGCATATACTTTTCATTACCATATGGTAACCTTATACTGAAATGGCCAACAATTTTCAGCAGAGATGAAAGAGATGGGGTTGGATGGAACAGAAACGCAAAGATTTCATTCAAAGCAGTTCCCCAGCTGAAGTCATGAACAATCCAACTACAGCCCAAATGAGAAATGATCAGTTTGAAGTGTGAATCTGTTCTGAAGACACTATAAACAGCTCTGTGAATCTGCAGGTTTATTGATGCTCAGCTGCCTCCCCAGATGATGGATGCCCCATCCCTGGAGGGGTTCAAGGCCAGGCTGGATGGGGCTTTGAGCAACCTGGTCTGGTGGGAGGTGTTCCTGCCCAGGGCAGGGGATTAGAACGAGATGGTTTTTAAGGTCCCACCCAAAACCATTCTGTGTTTCTATGATGCTCTTCAATCACCAGCAAAACATTTTCCAATTGTGAGTCCAACTGGCACGCAATGCTCCGTGAGCAAGGACAAACTGCTCACAGGGGGATGCCCATCCCTTCCATCCCCAACTTCAGGGACACCTCAGCTTCCCAAAAAACAGTTCTATGACGGATGCAAATTTGCAGCCCAGGACATCCAGGTAAAGGGATTTAAATTTGGTGAGTTTACAGCCAGCACACTAAAGAAAAACCTACCGTTCCAGGAGCAGAGATGTCCTGCAGTGGGGCCAGCAGCCACCACATGAACTGCAGTGAACCTCATCTCAGTTGCATGAACTGGAGTTCTAAGAATCAGCCTGAATTTCTTCTGCTTCAGGCACAACCGCTCAGAAAGATTTCTCCAGTCTAACGTGGCTCTCACAGGAAACCTGTGCTAACCCACCCCATAGATAACCGAGTAGAAGGAAAACCGTGTTCACTCTGATTTACCTCAAAGATTTGGATTTAGGTTCCTCTTACGGCTTCTCTTTTTAAAAACTGTTCTGGTTTTGCTCAGTTAAAAGGTAGCCATAGCAGCAAACAAATGCCTACATCCTTATCTGCTCACTAAGTGTTCCAATTCAAAAATCAAATTAGCTAAGGCAGTGCAATTTTGTTTCTGGCTATAGTGGATTAGCTCTGGTATCTCTGCATTTCACAAGTGCACACTAAATTGACTCGAAATAGGCTTAAAAAGCACCCACAGATGAACTTACACTGATTTAACTAAACCAGGTCTACAAAGATGATTAGGAGCCTTGAACATCTCTCTGATGAGGAAAGGCTGAGGGACTGGGGTCTTTTTAGTCTGGAGAGGAGAAGACTGAGGGAGGATCTCATAAATGCCAAAAAATACTTAAAGGGTGGGTGTCAGGAGGATGGGGCCAGGCTTTTTTCAGTGGTGCCCAGTCACAGGACAAGAGGGAACGGGCACAAACTGGAACATAAGAAATTCCAACTGAACATGAGGAGGAACTTCTTTCCTGTGAGGGTGGCAGAGCCCTGGAAGAGGCTGCCCAGGGAGGTGGTGGAGTCTCCTTCTCTGGAGACATTCAAACCCACCTGGACACGTTCCTGTGGGACCTGCTCTGGGTGGACCTGCTCTGGCAGGGGGTTGGAGGAGAGGATCTCCAGAGGTCCCTTCCAACCCCTACCATTCTGTGATTCTATGATTTTAGAACTATGCTTTTCAACCAACCCAACCTGAGGCTAAAGCTGACGAGTCTAATTAGAAATACTACCTGCGCCCTGGTGCTCTGCATCCTCTCTGCATTCAGGATAAATAATTATTCCAAGAGACTAAGTGGGAAGATAAGCAAGTGACATACCGGTCGTCTGTCCCTGTTTGATCTCCTCTGCTGTCCTGTCTATGAGGACGTAGAGAGACCAGACGACGCAGGTGATGGCAATGATATGGAATGTTACAGAGCACACGATCTTCCTCCTCTCGCTGGCCGTCATCTGCAGCTTCTCCCACTGCAAGAAACCCAGAAACAGAACAAGAGATCAGGCGTTTGCTGCAGTTGCTAGAGAGTAGGAAAAGAGAACATTGACAAGAACAAAAACCAGCCAGGAAACCAGTTTCCTCCAAAGATGGATTTTAAAAGTCAGACGGGATTATTGCTCTGAGCACAGCAAGTGTGTGACGGCGGGCAGCACACCGTGGGCTTTCACTCAGTCTTCACTCGTATTTAACACTACTTACAGCAGCGACACCCGTATTTTATTTTCAGTTTCAAGTGCACTTAAAGACACGTGTCCTAAGAATATACAGGAGAACCGGACAGCTTTTCTAAGTGAGAGGAGGCAGCAAATTAAATCCCTGGACCTGCCTCTATCCATAAAGTTTGTACAGCCCAAACAGTAACCCCAAAGTCAGGCTGCAGTCATTTAGGAAAGCTAAATGAAACTATACAATTATTATAGATGCTTCTAATAAGCAAGGAATTGTTCAAAACCAGCTTTTATTTTTTTTACCTGAGACACCTGGAAGCTTTTTCTTAAATAATTTTTTTGGGCAATTTCCCCTGTGTATACGATATAAGCTTTTGCACGTGGGTTATACACCCCTCGGGCGCATCTGTTTGGAACAGAGAGTTAAGCTGGGCTTTTCTCACCCTTTCACAAAATATAGGCTGGGGCACATAAGCTTCTCATACCCGTGTGCTTCTAGAGAGGTGCATTTGATGTCTCCTACAATAATTTGCAGAAGGACTTTGAAAAGGAGGTGTTTACTTTTGATAGAAAGCATAAATTAATTAATTTGTCAACATGTAAGTGTGTGAAATCTATTTGTGAATGCTCTTACAGAGCCACAGGGACTTGTATTTTGACTAATTAATATTTCTCCTTTCTGTTCCACAGCTTGAGCTCCTCCACTGGACAATCTCTTCTGTGAACTGCTGGCTCCACAGCCACCAGACCAACTCGTACCATCTCATCTCCTCAAGAGACACGACTGCACAGCAAAAAAGAAGATAACTCTGCAAACTATGCAGAGGCCCAGAGAGGAAACTCAAATCTATAGGTCCCTGCTGCATTATTCCGATGACACAGCATGTGGTGTTTCCCAACTACCATAGGCAGCATTTCTGGGCTTCTGAAGTGTTGTTGAACAAAAAAAATTCAGCAGAAAATTTAGATTTAATGTCTTTTTTTTTTTTCCCCCATTGAAATTTTAAAACAAAGCATCCCTCTCGTCTCCCCCATCTTCACTTAAATCATGATACATCTTTGTTCTCATCCTCTTCCCTGAGTAACTTGGTGTTTGAACAGACCGATGCACTCTGCTGTGACACAACCTTAAGACGCTGAGGATATTTAGTTCCACTTCTACCCTATGGACAAGCACAAACCCTGTTATTTGTCCCATCCTGTTCATAATCACCAGTTTCGGACTGTTTTCTCCTGACTGACAGGCTACCATAACAGCTGAGTTGAAGATACAGAGGCAGCTCATCTTCTGGCTGCAGCTGAACTCTACGAGATTCTTTAGATGTATTTAAGAGATGAATTCCTTCTCCTTCTCTTTATGGCTCTGCCCCTACCTTCTGGCATCTGGTCTCTTTCCCACAGGTGACCTGTTCAGCTATAACTAATGATGAAGGACGCATTTCTGATGATGCCCAACAGCTTTTTCTCACAGGGCATAAATATTGAGAAAATGTTTCCCACCCACTCCAGGAGGAGAAAGCACAGAAAAACCAGCAGCCAATGGCCAACTACAGCAACTCTTTTCACTTGGGGTTCTCTACACTAATTCCTTTAATATCCTATAGATGGGCTGTGCTAAGTATTGTCTGTGCGGATAACAGAGCCCATGATGGCCAGTATTGCAGCTCAGAGGTATTACGCTCTGTGCCAAGGGGCTACCAAGGAAAAATCTCCAGTTCTTAGAAGGCAAGGATTCACCACAGACATAAGCAGAGGTTGTCTTCTCATCCTATCAACCAGACACACAAAGCTATATACTTTGCTGATTGTATTTCTCTGTAAAAAGCACCAAGAAGTGTTTGAAAGCTGCTCTATTTTCTTCTGGGAGTCACTTTTAGGAACCGGACAAGTTCTTGTTACAGATTTTGGATGGCTGCAGCGTGGACTTCCCACTCCACATATAACAGCGTTCCAGTCCCTTAAAGGGGGTACAGGAGAGATGGGGAGGGACTCTTGATCAGGGAGTGGAGTGACAGGATGAGGGGGGACAGTTTTAAACTGAAAGAGGGGAGATCTAGATTAGATCTTAGGAAGAAATTCTTTGCTGTGAGGGTGGTGAGACACTGGAAGAGGTTGCCCAGAGAAGCTGTGGCTGCCCCATCCCTGGAGGGGTTCAAGGCCAGGCTGGATGGGGCTTGGAGCAACCTGGTCTGGTGGGAGGTGTCCCTGCCCAGGGCAGGGGGTTGGAACTGGATGATCTTTAAGGTCCCTTCCAACCCANGGGGAAGCGGGTCTCCTCCCTACCTTTCGCAAAGGCTTCAGCTTTGTCTCCATGATGAACTCGTACTTGCAGAGCTCGCAGCACCGCGTGTCCGAGCTCTTGATCCACTGCTGCAGGCAGGCCTGGTGCACGAAATGAAGGCTTCCCGTGCAGTGACAGGGGGTAATCAAAGGGCTCTCATCGTCTCCTTCGCAGTGACATATCCTGGATCAGAAGCAAAGCTGCTCATTAGGAGAAGGGGAAGCAGAAGGGAGGAGGGGGAGGCACGTAATATCTGTGATCACACGCGGCCGTCCCGCTGAGGAATCCTGAGACATACATATCAAAGGGGCGCGTTCCACAAAGGAGCTAAAACTAAAGAACTCCGTCGCTGAGCAAGCACATACACAGGCACAAAATAACTGAGCACAGACACCAGGCAGCTGCTTTCCAACAGATGAGGCGGACACGCGGAACCTGACAGAAATGCGGTACCCCGAAGGGGAAAAAAAAAAAAAAAAAAGGGAAGAAATGACAAGGCTTCATCCAGAACAATAGCACTTAACTGAAAACAGCATTTAAACAGATCAGACAGCACTTCCCAAGACAAAAGATGCACAGAGAGGTGCAGCTACTCATGGATTACGATCTGAAACAGAAGATAAAACAAAATTCCCAAACCCATGGTGAGACAGCCCACCTCTGTTTCACGAAGAGTTAATTTAGACAGCCTAGAAGTGATTTTTTTCCAGTGCCAATTGCTGAGAGACAGATCCACACTGGAAAGCACTGAATCCTCCCCAAAATACACCTACTCTAAATGGACTAATGGTTTTGCTCTCCGATTCCTGCTTTGCCAGAAGCTGCTGAGGAAGCATCAGCTCTGCAGAATTCCCCGTTTCCATCACAGTTCAAGCGTGCAGAGGGCAAGGACACCCGATACAGCGTTACTAACAGGTGCTGCCGATGGATTTCCAGCCTCAATTTATACACACAGCCCTTGGGTTGCACCAAACATCATCACCCAGTCCTTCTAACCACGTAGGAGAGGCCATGAACTGAAAGGGGGCGGGAGGGATGGATAAGGAGCTCGGGGAATGAATATATGTTACTAAGCATATGTGAAGCACGTCCTGGCCCGCTGCCACCCCTGTCTAATACTGAAATCTCCTGACTGATGTGTAGCATCTTGCCTCTTGCAACCTTGCTGAGAGCTGGCAAGTGGAAATGAGGGAGTGGGCGGATTGCAACAGCATCTTGTTGATGACAAGCCAGCATGGAGCTAGATTTTGCTGGTAATGAGGGGGAGAAATCAAAATAATATTGGCAAGTAGTAACAAAGGCAGCTTCGGAAAGTGCCATCAGGGAGGAGAAAGATTAGGGTAGTAAAACACTAGGTAGAGGGATGGGACATTTGCTCCTGTACTTGGTGACTCCTGCTCCTCAGCTGCATTTTGGAGGTGGGATGGGGCACACCTGAAGAGAAGTCACCATGAAGACAGTCCAGAGCTGGCTGATGATTAATCCTCTGTAGCTGGAACTAGGACAGCCATCCTTCCTGGGACCTCACACTATGGACATCCCATGCACGTGCCTACCACTAACACCCAGCTCTCAGATCCCCCTTTCGACTAAGGCATCCAGAAAGCCCTTTAAAAAAGATTGTGGTGGGAAACAAACTATGAGAAAAAGATGAAAAAAAAATAAAAAATCTTAAGCTATATTGACCTGATCTCAGCAGCAATTTTCAAACAGTCTGTTTTCCTCCTGACTCCCCACCCTCTGGCCAAACCAGCAGCGACGTCAGGACAACACATCGCTCATTGAAAGCTAAGACAAGTTCACCTTCACCTTTAATTCTCTCTCGATATTCCCAGTTTGGGCACTGATAAGGGAAAAACACCATCTCAGAACCCCCAAACCCCAAACCAAATAGCAATTTATTTGACTCCAAAGGAAATTCTTTTGCTTAGTCGCCTTGTTAAGTGCCTCAGAGGGGTGCGGGACAGCAGAGAGAAGGCTGCATGCTGCCAATCACAGGTATTAAAGCAAGGTGACAGGGTGACGAAGGGAAGACAAGACACGGCACAAAGGCGGGGGGGGGAAGCAGAAGGGTCACCACCCACACGTGGGAGGGCTCGGAGGCCGGCGGTTCTCTGGTCAACCAACCTGCAGGTATCCCCCGATGTGGACACAGGGGAGAGAGGGGGGAATTTTTCTGAGAGGGGGGAAGGACAGTCAAGGTCACTGTCCTTCTCAACGGAACAGAGCGGGGCCCGCTGCTCTTTTGTTCTCAGTTTCACTGAGGTGCTGTCCTCGAAGACGTCGTCGTCTCCCATGTCATCGGAGCAGAAGTCTGTGCTCTCCACCAGCACGCTGGAGGACTTCTCCGCTTGGAAGTGACTGGAATAGCTCTCCAGCTCGTGGAACTTATGCAGGCTGCTGGTGCTGGAGGTGTGGGAGAAGGAAAAAAGGTAACGCAGCAGTTTTTTGCTCCTTGAGGTGTCATAGTCCACTTTGTCCTCCAGCAAGGGGATATGCACAGCGCTGTGGTTCTCGGCTCCTCCCGAGGCGCTCGAGTAGTTGGAAAGGGAAGGGAGGTAGGAGTGCTTAGAATTGCTAAAAGAAAGAGGCCTGAGACTGAGCGGTTTCCTCTCTTTAAGATGAAATTTGTTAATCCTCAAACACTGCTCTTGAGCCGGGATCAGTTTGCCTTCCGAGCGCGTCCGCTCCACGTAGTCAAAGCACTCGCCGGTGCCCTGCGCCTTCTGGTCCACGTCGTTGAGGGACTTGGAGAATTTCAGGGCGCGGGTGGGCTTTACGTTCTTAGCAGACCTGAGCGCCTGGCCCCGATCCTGCCCGCGGGAGTTTCTCTTGGCCGGGTGTAAGGCGTCCTGACAGATTACTGTCACAGTGACCCCTTGTGTCAGAGGGCTCTGGCAGTGAGGATTTTTCAAGACAACAGCGGACTGCACTGGACTGTGATGACAACACTCAGAAAACACTGCACTGGAACTGCATGCAGAACAGTGGAATAAAAGCACAGAAAGTGAAAAAAAAAACCCAACAGATTACGTAAGAGAACACGTATAATTAAAAGCGAAGAGATGAGAATTACGGCTAGGGTGGGAAGGGCAAACATAGCGGGGCTGAACGGTCAGTGGGATTCAACGAAGCGGTGTTAGGCAGCAGTCGAGTCAAACAAATGGGACACCTCAAATGGGAACCCCCACATCGCTTACTTCCCCATACACATGTGCTTTTTCAGTGTGGGTTTTGCTTAATTTGGACCTCGCACGGACCTGACTGTAGCCCCCCAAACAACAGACTTTACCTGCAGATGTCCTGGTTGGATGGGGTAACAGAAGTCCGAGAGAAGCTATGGGGGGCAGAGATGGAGGTGGGACTTCCAGCCTGCAGTGAAATTAAAACAAACAAACAAACAGCAAGTCACAAGTGGGAAGAGTTTTTGGTACGTACAGCAATCGCCTTCGGGATTAAACACAGCATATGGAGGCAGATATCGCTCTGTATCAGATGCTCAAGGGCCAGTGGCAAGGAAGTGGCTTTTAAAAAGGGAGGTGACGCAGCCTCTTCCCTGGAAAAGCAGTAATCAGATCAGAAATGTTTCCTCCCAAGGTCACACTCGGCCATCTCTGGCATGGAACCCGCCAGCTGTCAAACATCGCACGAAACAATACCTCAGGAAATGAGCAATGCTACGGTAATTAGAATAATTAGATGGAGGTGTGTGTATAGACTAGTCGGAATTTAGCTTCCTCATAATAGCTAATTCTTCCACTTATAACGATGTCAAGAGATTAGAGGCTTGGGTTGGTTTTTTTTTTTCTTCTATTTCACAAGGCAGTAATTCAGTCACTCAGACACTACTTGGGGCTTATTTTCTATCCTGGCATATGCACATGAGCACCATCTGCCAAACCAGACCATTCCCCAAAGTACTCTTTGTACTTCGCGAGGCCTTTCATCCTCCTCTCCCTCTTGACAGGGTCCTCCACCTGCTTGGAGAAGAGGTGCAGCAGCAGCCACATTCATAAGACCCACCAAGAGAACAGTGAGAAGTAAAATAATGGAAGAATTCAGCTGAATTAACTCAAAAAGATAAAGTATATTGGCTTATTAGACACTTAACAGACAAGCCTCCAAAAATCAATACGGTGAGAATGATCATTGTCTCAGAGATGGGGCTCAATGGGCTGTTATTCCTGCCACTATATTCTGTGGGTCATTAACAGAAACTTCTCAACTCTTCCTGGAGGTCTCTCAATTCTAAACTTCATTTATTAAAAGCCCCTATTCAAACAAGGTGGCTGCAGACTTTTACACTCTCATAGCAAAAGCAAGGTCCCTCATCACCCAACATACTCTTCCTCCTTTGCAAGAGAAGATGGGTACACAAGGACACACATGCACTACTTTATAAATACAGATGCAGCCATCATCTTCTGATTTACAGGCTTCATCTGTTAAGGTTTTGTTCCTCTACCCAAGAGCACTGCAGCGGGCAACGTATCTGGACTCACATTGGGATGTCCCAAGACTGAAAAAACAGGTATCCATTTACCGCTGGGTCTGCAAGAGTCGAGGGCAAGACTCCAACGCACACCTCCTGATCCACAGGAAGACTCCGTAACTTATTTCACAGAATCACAGAATGCTATGGGGTTGGAAGGAACCTCTGGAGATCATCCAGTCCAACCCCCTGCCAGAGCAGGTCCACCCAGAGCAGGTTGCACAGGAATGTGTCCAGGTGGGCTTGAATGTCGCCAGAGAAGGAGACTCCACCACCTCTCTGGGCAGCCTCTTCCAGGGCTCTGCCACCCTCACAGGAAAGAAGTTCCTCCTCATGTTTAGATGGAACTTCTTATGTTCCAGTTTGTGCCCGTTCCCTCTTGTCCTGTCACTGGGCACCACTGAAAAAAGACTGGCCCCATTCTCCTGAAACCCACTCTTTTAATATTTTTTGGCATTTATGAGATCCTCCCTCAGTCTTCTCCTCTCCAGACTAAAAAGACCCAAGTCCCTCAGCCTTTCCTCGTGTTCTAGTCCCCTCATCGTCTTTGCTGTACCCTCTCCAGCAGTTCCCTGTTCCCTGTAGGATTTCCCACCCTACGCAGCTAAGTGTGTGTGCAGAAAGTTCCCCAAGAGAATAACCTTGGGCAAGAGAACAAGCTGACACATGTTATATGATTGTGACAAAACAAATTAAGGACTAATTATTAGCTTTTTCCTGGACACTATGGCTCTTCCCGTTTTACACCACTTGCACGTGCTGATGACAGACAAAGCTGATCACACAGTGAGATGAATTCAGGTATTACTCAGAAATTTGTTCTCTATTTAATGCTTAACCTCTCCTAAATGCAGGTACCTCTCTGACTTCAAATCCTCTCTTTTAAAATGAGTTTGTGTGGTAATTACTTTTTTTTAAAGGAAGACTGACAAGTTAGTGAAAGACCTGACACACTATAATCTGCTGCTGTAATTATGCAAATGCAAATTAATAAGACTGAAATAATGAATTATTTAAAAAGACATATTTAGCAGTCTTCTAAAAACAAAATATTGAACCAGTAAAGCAGCATGTTGCATTCTGCCATGGAAACAGAGCCATATAGTGCTGGAAATGGAGGCACAAATCAATTAATAAATCTGTCTTGGGTTTTATTTTATAAGCAAATCACAGAAGGTAACCTGCTTAGAATGAATCCGATCTCTCTACTCCTTCACTTTAGCAATGAAGCTTTTATAAAAAAGAGAAGATGGGTATATATGATGTGAGTGTCTAATAGCAGATGAGTAGATTCAATGATCCAAAATGATCCAAAATTCCGAAACCACGTTCCTGGTTTCTTGATCCACTGGCACCAAGACAGCGCCAAAGTCTTGTCACTTGGGAAACTGAGAAGCTGGGACAAACAAGAAAGTGTGGAATTTCATTTGCATTTCACGCTTACTATTCCCTTTCTGTTCAGGACAGCTTGCAAAAACCCCACATCTGAGGCACACTTCCTTTTCCTCCTCTTCTTCTGCTCCAGTACAGGAGCTCCCTCGCTCCATCTTTACACATAATGCAAATACAACCAAAATAGGAACAGAAGCTACCACGCTTGGAAAGGCACCGCAAAGCGGAACAACAAAACACTGGAGGAAGTTTCGCCCCCACCCTGGGTTTAAGCTCACATCAGCTGTGGGGGCCACCAAAAGCCATGGCTCAATGAGGCTCCAGTCTCTCGGTCCGTCCCTCCTTTCCTTCCCACGCTTTTTGGTGGTGAAACTATTTACCCAGCTGCGTTGCAAATCAGATGAGGGTGGTGAGGTGAGGGAGAACTAACCACTTCTTTGACTGAGCTTGTTTAACGCCAGTCACTTCCCCAGCTTCAGGTGCTGGAGGAACATCAGTCCATTAGGGCAATGAGCCTCCAACGGCGAGGCACAACTCAACGGCAAGACAAGAGCACAGTAAAACGCAAACTGCTGCCAAGAGCCCAAGATATAAGTTCTGCCAGTCCTAGAAGCAGAGGTGCACAGGCACACAGCTCGCCTGGGTTTACTGACTCAGATACAGCAGCCATCAGCCTGAGAGGTGCCTCAGAAAAGAAGAAACCTGGTGTCTTGGGCCAGAACAAGGCAAAGAAGAGGCAACGTGATGGGTGAATGCAATAGAGAGGTGGATCCAGCTGCCTGGAGCTCTGAGGTTGCTCCCAGGCAAGGCTCAGCTCTGAAGAGGCTGGGAAAATAAGCAATTAAAGCCTTCACTGCTCTGTAGCTTCTGGCGCACACACCATCCTCAATGCCCCACCAGCAGCACCTTGGCTGGACTGGCTACTTACAGTGGTGACAATGGTAACAGGTTTCAAAGCACTCCTTGTCACAGGGAGTTTTTCCCATGCTCATTAAGTGGGGGGTGGCCTAAGCCTCAACCCTTCTAACTCCACTTGCTGAATCTCTGTGGACTTTCATGCCCTTCGAATGGCAGAATATCATCACCTCCA
Source organism: Calidris pygmaea (assembly GCA_003697955.1). Classification (NCBI taxonomy): domain Eukaryota; kingdom Metazoa; phylum Chordata; class Aves; order Charadriiformes; family Scolopacidae; genus Calidris; species Calidris pygmaea. The sequence goes on along the minus strand of QJSC01020463.1, from coordinate 3,066,800 downwards.
ATGACAGGCACCAGGAGTTACGTGCTAGCGACTTACCCTGAACAGCCAGACTAGTTGCCTAAAATAGCTCAGGACTAAAAGTCAATAGTTAGTTAATTACGTATATCGACATTCCCATCTACTGCAATTCAGTGAGGTCACAGTGTGGCCTTCTACACTGGTGGGGAGATACTGGCAGTGACTCGGAAGGTAGCAATTCCTGGAGGAGATTCTACCCCTCTGCTCCGCTCTGGTGAGACCTCACCTGGAGTCCTGGTGTCCAGCTCTGGAGTCCTCAGCACAGGAAGGACACAGACCTGTTGGAACAGGTCCAGAGGAGGCCACAAAGATGCTTAAAGGGCTGGAGCACCCTCTGCTGTGAGGACAGAGGTGCTGAGACAGTCGGGGTTGCTCAGCCTGGAGAAGAGAAGGCTCTGGGGAAACCTTAGAGCCCCTTTCAGCCCCTAAAGGGGGCTCCAGGAGAGATGGGGAGGGACTCTTGAGTAGGGAGTGGAGCCATAGGACGAGGGGTAATGGTTTTAAGCTGAAAGAGGGGAGATTTAGATTAGATCTCAGGAAGGAATTGTTCCCTGTGAGGGTGGTGAGACACTGGAACAGGTTGCCCAGAGAAGCTGTGGCTGCCCCATCCCTGGAGGGGTTCAAGGCCAGGCTGGATGGGGCTTGGAGCAACCTGGTCTGGTGGGAGGTGTCCCTGCCCAGGGCAGGGGGTTGGAACTGGATGACCTTTAAGGTCCCTTCCAACCCAAACCATTCTATGATTCTCTGTAGGGCTGCCATCAGGAAGAAATATATCTTTATATAAATGTAAGTGTGTGTGCATATATATGTACATATGTGCACATAAATATACACACACACGTGGGCTGCCACAGCTGGTTGTTCTCATTCTGCCCCCACTCCATGAATAGTGTGATCTGTTGGTGAAGGAACTTGGCCTTTTCCGATTACCTACTTTGAGTACACGCTGCACACTGAAAAGCAAAAAACCCACCCTGCCTCCGAAAATAAAATCATCTTTGACGTGAGCCACAGTGAACATGTCAGTGGCTTGGGTACATTCCAAGATAACCTGATTATCCGAGATGGCACTTCTGGATATAGTTGCTGTCGTCTCACTCTGGGCTGCACTTTAGTACTAGCAATTATACCTCATTTTAAAGAGCAGGGCCTGTCACAGTCTAAAAACCTTATTAAATTATTCATTAGAGGTTAAAAGTTAGAAAAAACTTCACTCCAGAAGGATTCCTCCACTGATTAGAAGTCTGAAAGAACTTTAGCACAAGGAGCTTCAGACAAATACAAATTCAGCAATAGAGCAAGGAGCCAAACACTCCACAACCCAAATTTCAACCTGGCGCCTTGATTATGGTTTTGCCCTTATTTTACACTGTGATGAACCCGTTTCAAAGCCATGATCTTCTGTTGGGCTGAAATTAAATAAAATAAGAGAGAGTGGTTTCTGTCTGCCTCTCTTCCCCATAAGAGCTACAGGAGCACAGTGAGGGTCTTCTATGCTCAGCCAACTCCAAGTACCACCATCCTTCTGGGGATTAAAGAGACACCTTAGTAGGTGTTGGTCAAGTGGAGACATCTCTCACCACTGCCCCAGAGCTCTCCCGTTCCAAGCACAACCAGTGATGGATGCCCACCACTTTCAATCACCACCACCACAAACATCGCCCCCCTGCCCGGTGATGCTTCTTCAGCACCAAGATCTGCCATGAATGGGCCACCGGGAGTTTTGTTTGACTCAGATTTGTCTCTCCTGGTATTAAGACATCACAATGACAAATGTGGCAGAAGCACATGGGAAGGACAGAATCACGGGGAAGGTTATCACACCCTGTGTTTTAGAAGAACTCATTTCCAAAGAGCTATTTTATCTCTCTCACACAGATCCTATTTACTTGTGAATTAAGAAGGCAAGGCTGCTGCTAGACATGGACACGGCAGGCACTTACCTCGCATGATGCCATCTCCAGAGGCAGCGAAAGCCCCAGACTCTGCTCCCTACTTTGTTTTACACCTCAGAAACCAAGACCAACCACCCCATACCCGTTCCTCCGGCAGGATCTAGGTACAGACAGTGATCTAGCAAAGAAAACAGCACTGATGGAGGCCTTGTGAAAAAACAAGTAGTGCTAGTGCAAATAGCTCCATAGCTCACCTGGTGAGTCTTCAGAGAGGGAAAGGACATCTGCAAAGAGATCCAGGGAATCTGACTCTGTTGTGCCACCCCTGCCCCATTCACCTCCCCTCCCTTTGACAGGGGCAGCCCCAGCCCCGTCTCATCCACCGTGGCAAAATTCAGCTCTGCCTGCTCTGCTGGAGAAGTCCTGAGCCTGGGCTGAAGGCAGGCAGGGAGGTCTCGATTAAACCCAAGGGACACATTCATCATTTCTCTGGAGCCACTTGCAGAACAGATACATTAATTGCTTGGCTCCAACCATCTGCCAGGATGCAACATATTTGTGTTTTCCTGCTTTCAGCAAGTGCCGTATTCCACAGACACGCTGGCTTGAGGGCTCTCCCTGAGGTTCACTGCAGCTGTAAGGTCTCCAGTGCTCATCTCTGGAACAGACACGGTTGTGTCACCACACAAGTGCCAAAGGAGGCTTCCAGCTGAACCGGGGCAATGAGACCAACCCGCCGTGCCAAGTGTACTACCCTGACATGGAGATAGCCACAACAGGGCACCGCAGACAGACTGGGTGTTGTGAAGGGCAGAGAGACTGGTTTTGAGAGCTTTTCCTAAATACCAATGGGAGGATCAAACACCAGTATAGAATCATAGAATCACAGAACAGTTAGAGTTGGAAGGGACCTTCAAGATCATCTAGTTCCCCTCTACCCTGAGCAGGGACACCTCCCACCAGACCAGGTTGCTCCAAGCCCCATCCAGCCTGGTCTTGAACCCCTCCAGGGATGGGGCAGCCACAGCTTCTCTGGGCAACCTGTTCCAGTGTCTCACCACCCTCACAGCAAAGAATGTCTTCCTAAGATCTCATCTAAATCTCCCCTCTCCCAATTTAAAACCATTACCCCTTGTCTTGTCACTACAAGGACCAGTAACTTCTGGTCTTCTCCATTAAATTCTCCCTCACGAGGCTTGTGCCATTTTGACTGGCAGCCCATGTTAAAATCAAGTATCTTTAGCTGGGATAAAGTGCATTATTAGAATGGAGAGTGGTTAAAAAAAACTGGGAGAGGGAAGAAAAAAAAGATACAGGAAAGAGGTATCTGAAATTTTCAGGATCATCAACTCCACCATGTAATTTTGGCAACAATTTGATTGGAACCAGCAGTCCACTGGTAGAAAAACTTTGTTCCATACTTTATATAAAGTTATATAACGCGTGTGACTATAATTAAGATTATGGCTAGAAACTAGGAGTGGAGCTGAAGTCAGCTTCGCCTCATTCTTCCTGAAGAAATCTAAAGGAGGATTGTGGCAGGAGCTCTCTCTAGAGATACCAGAGCCGGAGGCACCGGAGAAAGGAAGCTATCTATCCTTTCAAAACCTCCCCAAGCATAATTCAACCCGCCCATAGCACAGGGTGAATGTTGACTAAACCCAGTAATAACTATACAGGTTCTTCAGGGAAAAGGAAAAAAAAATAGCACTTTGACTTAAAATCCTCCTCAAAATAGCTTGAATGGACTGAGGGAACAAAAGGGGAAACTCCTGCAGGTTCCTCCTTCACAGGGTGCCCTCATAGCTTTATGAAGAAAGAATCCAGCCCCAGGAGAGGGGATTTATCACAGCACAGAGCGACTATTGCATTTCTTACCAACACGACTGCACCTTGCCCCAGCACGAGATGACCTCCTCTTGTGGGTGGGGGGAAAGAACATACCTTAATCCTCACACTACACAATTTTTCCTGTCTTTTCCTTTATCCAATAACTCAGTAGAAGGATTTTTTAATTTATTTCTTTTTCCCCTCTTTCCCTACCCCCAGGCTCATGCACCTGATCAGAACACCAGCTCTTTTCAGTAAGCCGTGGTCATCTGATAGACTACAGGACAGCTAAGCTCTGCCACCGAAAAACCCAGGCTGCTTTTCTCCAGCCGAACGCCCGCTGAATCCATCAAAGCTTCAGGCAGCAGCGGACGTGTGTATTCATATGCTTTGCTAAATCTGTTCCAAGCTGATGAACAGCCTAAATGGATTTTAAATTTCATAGCAAGCTTAGGCTACCACTTCGCATCTGCACTGGCTGCCATTCAGCCCAAGAATAATTTAATACTTTACACTGCGCTTCTGCTCAAAAGATAAAACTGTACAGGTCTTCAGAAAAGACAAAGCATTTACATTTTTTATGGAGTGCATTTTTGATCCCTTTGCGGTGATCTCAGTCTTAGCATTTTCAAAGTTTACGCCTTAGGAGTGCTACGAAAACAAGACTACGAAGTGCTTCCCCACTACGCTAAAATCAGCCCTCAGATGACAGGAACAGCACACAGATGACCTGAGATATTTCCATACATCACATCACCAGTTTCAGGATGTATCAGACACTTTAAAGCTAAACAATATCACTAATTTCAGGACAATTCTTTATGGACCAGCTCTGTTAGTGACCTCATTTAATCTGCTTGTAAAGCACAATTCCTTTATCTAAGAGCAGAGGGCATGAATTACCACCCCTGTGAAAATCCCTTTTTTTAGCTGCTGGCAGTGACTCGCTGTCTTTTAGGGTCAATTTCATCTACATTTATAGGACGAAGCTTCTCTAAAGCTTAATTATTTCTCTGCGTGGCTTGTAGGATGAAGTCATTTACCAGCGAGCAGCGGCTTCTTGGCAGAATCGCCGGCTTTGGGTAAACAGTGGAGATGTGGATGTGGGCTGTACACCCACCCCCGTGCCAATCGGGGGGTTCAATCAGCATCACTGTGCTTGAACTGGGCACGTTGGGAATCGGGCTGTGGCCAAGTCCCATGACTAAATCAATCCAACCTGCCTAAAAAAAAAAACAAAAAAAAACAACCTTTTTTTTTCTTTTAAATTTCAAAACAAATGCAGAAAAGATTCCAGAAATCCAAACGTTTCACGTGGAACAGATTTAAAAGGAGTGTTTGAAATGCACACGCCAAAAAAGCCAAGAAGGGCCTGGAGGACTGGAGGAACGCCACATCCCCCAGCGGGCAACAGACTGCTCGAAGCCCAGTGGCACCACACGAAGATCCTCCTACATCTTATTCCCTACTCCTTTTTTCTGCTGCTTCTAGCCAAGAATTCCGGTGATTGTTTTTTCTCTGCTTGGCCACACGTCCTAACATCTCTTCAGCCTCTCTTAGCATCTGTCTCTTGGAGAACTGCCTTTTGGTCCCTTCCTCCCAAGGGATGGCTCCACCTGGCCCCAACCCTTGGGGTCCATGTTCAGAGAGGTCCTTCCACCTCTCATTTTCAGCGGCACCATCTGTCTGCCTCCCTCCTCCACCACTCTTAGCCCTTGGGCGTTGCTTTTGATGACACCGAGCCACACAGCATCCTCTCTTGGCCAGAGGCTGAGTTCTGACTCAACCCTTTCCACTCATAGCACATTCTGCAACCGAGAGCAGTGGGAAAGACACACAGTAATAATCACAGCGGGTTCGTAATGACACAGCAGTCCCAGAAAGGCTTTGAATCGAGTGCCAGTGCCAAGCCTTTGTAGCAGATTTGCTACATTGCTACTCTCTAAGTTAGATTTGGGTGGAAAAATAATAGCTCAGTCACTTGCAGGAAGCGTGATCATTATTTCCGTATGCACGCACATCAACATATCTGGAAACGCAGCATATAATTGATTAAACTCAACTTTGGTTAAATAGCTCCTCTTAAGATGTGTAGTATCAACAAGCTCTGAGGATTTCAGAAAGGGCTGTACAGGCACCCAAGCGTTTCCATGCTTCTTCCTTTACAATCTGCCTTTTGCATCAGCTTGTTACACTATTCTAAATGAAAAATAAAAGGCACCTTGCCAGTAAACCTCAGAACTAATGAAAAATTTTCCACATACTAAAGCTTCCACGCAGCATCCCACTACTATAATCTTCCTGTTTTGTCCTACAGGTTGCTTGAAAGAGCCAACGCACCCATAGATTGCAAAATAAATCGTTGCAGCATAGCACTGAACTGCCTGGATGTGCAAGGAGGCGTTTGGGTGTATGAGGCAAATCAGGGGAATCATAGAATGGTTTGGGTTGGAAGGCACCTTAAAGATCATCCAGTTCCAACCCCCTGCCCTGGGCAGAGACACCTCCCACCAGACCAGGTTGCTCCAAGCCCCATCCAGCCTGGCCTTGAACCCCTCCAGGGATGGGGCAGCCACAGCTTCTCTGGGCAACCTCTTCCAGTGTCTCACCACCCTCATGATGATTCCACCCATGGGACTTCCACCTCTTGCCCTTGTTAGAAGCCATCTCCAGAGTGGGGTAGGTACACGGAAGGGACCAGAGGTGACAGAGGAGCTGTACAAACGTCGATACCTCTGGAAAAATCACGTTTGCAACCAAAAAGTCTCACCCGTTGAACTGGCAAAGCTGACTTTTGCCCCCCCTTGAGAACTTCAGCTTTTGCAACACACAGCAATGGTGCTGAACCTTTCAGTGGACGCAAATATTGATGTCTCACTTGCCAGCGCTCCCGGGGAGAGCTTTGCCAGACTGCAAGGTCCTTCCTGCTGCACTGCCAAGCTAGCAGTTCTCCATGCATTAAGGATGAACCATGCAGCTTCATCTGGGCACCAAACTGCTGCTGTCAAGAGGCTTGTTGGGCTGAATTTCAGACACTCTGAGAAAAGTACAGTGACACTTAATGATAAAACTACCGTCTCTGCTTAACAATGCCTGAAAAATCCAATTAAGGATCCCTAAGAGGAAAAGAACCAGGGTAAGAAAGAACAGGCACAGTCCCATTTTAGAAGAGCACAGATGAGAAGTTATACTTAACGTGATATCTATTTCAAAACACAAATCTGAATGCACATTTTCTGATGCTGAATGCAAAACACAGTCCCACATCACTCTGTGATAACAGCACCTTCAGCTCGGCCAATACCTTGTGCACTGGAGAATTCCCCTTCTTGTTATTTAAGACAGCCAGTAATCTTGTCATTCTGCTCCAAAGTGAAAGTTGCCCACGCCCATATAATTAAGTGGAGCCACTGTTTCCTCTGCTGCAGATAGGCATGAATTGCTTCCTATGTCTTAAAGTACTCAGAATAGAAAAAAGAGACTTGAGCTTGTCACAGCCATGATGACTAAGTCTCTCATTTAAAGTCACTATTACCAACGTCATCAACTGTGGCAACGAAGGGCTGAGGCTTATGCACCCCGTGCAAAACACTGGTCATCCGGCACAGCCTTGCTTACACGAAGGCTTTAAGTGTACTTGTGTAAGTACAAAAAGGTGTCAGGCTTCCAGCTAATTAAAAAAAAACCCTTCTCATTTGTCATGCAGAAGTAGGAGTAGGGTACGTAACGTATTGTAATAAGTTATCTTGGACAGAAGATGATGTGCTTTTGACGTGTTCATCGCACACAGAAGTGTGACTACACCAGGCAGAGCATTGTGTTTCCCTTGCAAGGTCAGGGCTTGTAATAGCAAACATTTAAAAATACTTACACAGTCATGCCCGGATAACAATGCTTTTAGTGGCACGAACAATAATTCAGTGTTGAAGTAACAGTAAAATAACATTTACCCACATGTCCAATACACGTTATGGGATGCATGGCTATACATATCTTGCAGACAGCATTACATCACATAGCTTATTGTATAAAAGAATATAGGGGAATGATGTTTTTGGAGCGATTTTCCCCCCAAGATAAGATCTATCATCTGTCTTGCTCCTACCAAGCTACGGAGGCTGACAGTGTGAAAGAGAAAACCTGCTGTAGCTTCCATTTCATTTGACCTGTAAAGAGAGTCTGCAGAACACCAGAGAGCTCTAACGTTTCACGAGTGACTATCAATGACACACAGGCACAAGAAGCATTTTCTACCGGCCACATTGCCCCGTGTATCGCCCCAGTTTCAAAATGAAAAGCGATCCCGGTATCCCCAAGTTTATTAAAGACCGAATTACGTTGGGGAACATACCTTTGAGATGTTACTTGAGCGGCTCACGGAATGCCCCAAAGCCTTCTCATTCTGAAAGAGGAAGAACAGGATCATTGCAGCAACAAATCACAGTTAGGAGGATATTTTAAAGCTGGTATTAGAAACCAAATTCTATGAAGAAAGTCTTACAGTTGTAGCTTTTTAGGGTGATGCTTCTATTGACATATATGATAATCACTAAATTGCTTTGTTTGCTTAACAAGATATTACCTTGCAGAAAAATCACAAAGGCAAGACAAGTACAAACTGAGAAATACTAGAACAACCATTTCTTCTCTCTACGAACACTGGAAAGCTCTTATCTCAGATGGCATCTCTTTTGGAAAGGGTATTTCTCAGCCCTGCTTCACCTACACCTAAAGGCAGACATCCAACCACTAAAACTGAAAGCTTTTGCTTAGAAACTTGCTTAAAACCATCCAAAAGTATCAGAGTGATGTCCGGAGACAATTCTGAATAATCCCTTGCATGTCATTTCAGGAGACACAGCAGAATTACTCAAGAACTTCCTATTTACCACAGAACTCAGAATTAAACTGGAAATACCGTATAAGATGGAAACACAGAAGCTGCAATTCTCAAAACCGAAATCAGTGACGACTGTAACTGCTAATTACTTTTCCGTGTGCAGACCCTGAATGATAAGGGTGATGATATTATCTCCTCCTAAAATAAACTGCAGTTTTCACCAAGATATTTCACCCTTTAAGGGGTCCCAGTTTGTGAACATCAGTTTGCCACAATTGTAACTGGACACAATTGCTCCACTGGGAAGAGCCTAGAAATTGCTCTGCAAAAACTTTTCTGAGTGAAGTCTGAGAAGAAATAAATTTTTTCCTCCACAAATATTACAAACAAGGCAAGTCATAACATTTGGTTACAGGTAAGTATCTATCTTCCTCTAAGCCTGTGAGGCTGGGATGCAAATTGATTTGAGATTTAAACCTTCTGACAAAAGGATAAATTTACTACTTTCTCCTATGAGCTCTATGCTGGGTAAGAGTTTCCAGAAGTACATCTTTTCACACGGGGTTTTAGGAACCAAACCCTTTCACCTTGATTCCTGATGATAATTTAACTGAACAGAGACACTTCAACAGCACCCTCTCCCAGTTCTCATTGCACTGATCCCACAGAGCTTGAGTCCTTTGCGTATAACAAATGGGAACATAGAAAAACCACCCCAAAACAATCAACTGCACTTAATCCTAGATCAGCTTGGATATAGCACACGGGTTTCAGACCCCCTGGCCTATGGTTTGTCACAATTCAAATAATGTTTATAGAATCATAGAATGGTTTGGGTTGGAAGGGACCTTAAGATCATCAAGTTCCAACCCCCGTGCCGTGGGCAGGGACACCTCCCACCAGACCAGGTTGCTCAAAGCCCCATCCACCCTGGTCTTCAGTGACTGAAGCCCACATCAAGTCAGCCCAGATGGTTGGGCTCATGGATGCTACACCCACGCTTGGAGATCCCCATCCTCCCAGACACCTTTTCCTACCTCACATCCCCAGAGCAACTCCAGAGCTTTGTGTTGGGAAAAAGAGAAGGCAAGGCAACAAACTTCAGCATGTGCTACCAAAAGCAGGCAGTCCCTTCTTTACACCACCAGTAGCCTCTCAGCGCACTCCTGGGCACTGCCTCAGTTCATGGATATAAATTGCACTTCCTCCCTTAAAAATATGTGAGGAAGCAAATACAGTGCTCTGAAATCCTCTGTGCATAGGAGTCTGAGTACCCAGAAGACAGTAAAACAGTTTTTCAGAAGAACAGAGGAGAGGAGAAGCGACCAGGGAACCCCCCAGCAGTTTTAACTGATGGCCAAGGACCACTTTAAGGTCTGGACCATAAACTTGAATGCCAGATTTGCATACTGCAAGGCTGAGTTTGATTTTCGAGATGACTATGAGCTTTTGCTGCACAGATAACAGTATTCCTGGAACAGAAACGAACACATAAAGACCACTCCCCACCCCCGTCCCCCCCCCACCAAAAAAATACAGACATGATGCTTACGTCAAGACTAACATTGGATGGGACTACTGCCAGAACCAGTATGGCTAAGAATTGCCTCCAACCATAAGGGAAGGACCTAGCTGATTCCATCAAAGGCAGTGTAACTATAGCAACAGGGGAAAAAAAAAAAGAAAAAAAAAGAAGTTCATTGAAGCTTCAGAAGATGGGAGGAAGAAAAAAGGGGGCAGGGACACGTTCTCAAGCTATGACGAAGAGAGACCAACACAAGCTGGCGAGCACGAAGACTTGTCATTGCGTATGTGTGAGGTGTGGGGCAAAGCGAGCCGTGCTTGGTCCTTCCAGGGACGCGTGGGAGGTAAACAAAGCACAGCTATGTGGGACAAGGGAAAAGAAAACGGTTGTGAAGAGCAGGACCCGCAGCTAAGAAGTCTGCCTGAAGCAACACATACAGCTCCACACCGGTGACAGCCCCAGATCCAGCCCCCGGTGTCAAAGACTTCCAGGTGACATTCCTAAAGACAAAATCAGACAGAGCAGAGGTTCCTCACACTAACTCAACACTCCCCGAGTACCACTGTGCAGCTGAAGAAGACGCCTGCAAGGGAGCATTACTGAACTTAGACAGGCACCTGTGTTGAAAAGGATGTGCTAAAATCCAACAAGCGCAAACAAGCTGGAGGACAAGACCTACATTTGCACAACACAGTAAATGGTGCAGAGCAAATATACCCTTCGCCGCGCCGCAGAAACTAGTCTTTCTGCTCTGCTCCCAGAGCTGATTTTATCTGATGGGTGCCAGGAGCCTCTAAGCGACAGACCCTCATATTATCTTTATTGATCTATAGTCGGGAACGTACCCATCAGAGGTTTCGGTCAGTAGATGACTGCGAACAGTTGGGTTTGTTATTGAAAGAATGATCACTTTTAAACAAAAAAGTGGTCTTGAAAAATATTCCCTTAAGGGTTACGCAGTGCATGTGATCATATATTGAAGTATGGGTGGTTTTTCTACAGGACTCCTGGCCACCTAAGTGTGCTTTCATGTCTCAGAGCCTTTAACACACAAAGCTGGTCCATCCAGTCAACAGGAAATTCACTACAGCCATAGCCCAGGACGGCCAAATTCTGTACTCTACTGGGCTATGTACTGATAAGCAGAAGGAGCACCAACTCATCAGTATTTTCCAGGAGTGATGTGACCCAACAGCCAGAACCAGATCCAACACAGACTTGTGAGTATACACACGGTCTCCAGTCTGGTTGGCCTGTCAAGGACCAAAACAGCCCCATCACCCAGAGAAAACTGCTCCAGCCCTCGGACACCAGCTGACCCTGTCTTGGTCCATCTTCTAATCAGGAACATTTTTTGAAACAGCAGCTCCAAGTTCCCCAGTTTACACACACACAGACTTTAAAACATGTTGGGCTGAAAGCAGATAAACAGATGAGTTTCCCATTCACTGTGACCAAAGAGCGATTCCCCGTTCACTGTGACCACTCAAGTAGCTCCCCCGCTGAAGGAACGTACAGTCCTTCCTTACCAGCTTCTGCACAGGACCAAAAAAATTATTTTTTATTTTTTTTTAAATCATTAAACAGCAACAGAAACGCCTCTAAGTAATACAGCTCATGAAGTCTAGCTGTGCTGCTCAATTCTCTTTTACAGAAAAAATAATAATGATCTATCCTTCAGGAAACAGCTCTGCAGAAGCTATTAAACAGAGCCAATGCTGGCTGGTGTTTCCCATGCTGCGATACATACAGGATGCCATATGTTTTCCAGTCATTAAGACCGAAAAGAGCTGTAAAGCCATGGAAGGAGCTCCTGGAATAGGTGGATTTTAAACATAAAATCATAGGATGGTTAGAGTTGGAAGGGACATTCAAGATCATCCAGTTCCAACCCCCCTGCCATGGGCAGGGACACCTCCCACCAGACCAGGTTGCTCCAAGCCCCATCCAGCCTGGCCTTGAACCCCTCCAGGGATGGGGCAGCCACAGCTTCTCTGGGCAACCTGTTCCAGTGCCTTACCACCCTCACAGGGAAGAATTCCTTCCTGAGATCTAATCTAAATCTCACTTATTTCAGTTTAAAACTGTTCCCCTTCATCCTATCACTGCATTCCCTGATAAAGAGGGAGTTGGCAGACATAAGTACTAAATGAGGAACAGAAACATCAAATAGATAAAAATTATTTTAAAGGCAAAAAACCAAAAGCTCACTTTTCACACCGTATCCATCACTGGTGCATTGGTTCTGGGATCTTCTACCAATTATTCACAAATTAACACTGACATGGGAGTGGCAAGGCTAAGCTTCTATTTTGGTACTATCACTGCCCAACAAATAAAGGTCTTTAGAGACTTTTTCTAGCATGTTCTCATTGCGCAGTGATACTTATTCTAGCCTGGTAATTACAGCTCCAAACAAGCTCTCCTTCCTTGTGGCAAAAGAGTTTGTCTTTGCACTTGAATGAAAGGTCAAGACAGACGCAGCATCTGCCAGCATGGACCATGCAATTATCACCAGTTAAAGCGAGCGTCACTCTACTCCAGCAGATCGCTCTTTCTGTATGGGATAACGGGAATCCTGCCTTTCAAAATCATCCCACTCGACTAGAACCACCTGGCAGGCACTTAAAAAAAAAAAATCTAGATAGGAACAAATTACAAGTGCAACCTGTAACTTCTCCTGATTAGAAGCCCTTGTTTTGGACGATGTTCTTACTGCAATGCTCCAGCTGCAGATCCCTAGGAGGTAAGTACTAATGCCTCAACCCAAGAGAGACACAGTTAAACAAACCAGGGCAGAGTGGCCAGGGCACTGCCCATTTGTGGCTTTCGACCTGGAATCTGAAAGCCATTTTAATCTTATTTAGTGCATTACAATTGCATTTTACAATGATAGTTTAAGCACAAGATCGATATGTAGTGAAATTAGATACTGACATCAACCATGAGTGGCTCGGGCACCATTTCAACAAAGTCTTCTGGGTAAATGGTTGCTTTCCTTAATAAAAAACTTGGCAGAACATAATAAGTAATAATTGCTCCCATTTGTGCAACAATTCTTATTCTTAGCCCTTATGAGAATTACAGAATGGAACACAGAATGGCGTTGCTTGAAATGGTGAGGATCTGAAGTGCTGAGAAGCCGAATGAGAGCTGACAAGAATCAGAGCTACAAAGACGATGAGGGGACCAGAACACCTCTGTGTTGAGGAAAGGCTGAGGGACTTGGGTCTTTTTAGTCTGGAGAAGACTGAGGGGGATCTGATCAACACCTGTAAATACTGAAAGGGTGGGTGTCAGGAGGATGGGGCCAGGCTTTTTTCAGTGGTGCCCAGGGACAGGACAAGAGGAAATGGGCACAAACTGGAACATAGGAAGTTCCATCTAAACAAGAGGAGGAATTCCTTTCCTTTGAAGGTGGCAGAGCCCTGGAAGAGGCTGCCCAGAGAGGTGGTGGAGTCTCCTTCTCTGGAGACATTCCAAACCCACCTGGACACGTTCCTGTGCAACCTGCTCTGGGTGACCCTGCTCTGGCAGGGGGTTGGACTAGATGATCTCCAGAGGTCCCTTCCAACACCATACCATTCTGTGGTTCTTTGAATGACCCTTGCATGGCAAAGCAGGAAGTCAGGAGTGAAACTCGGTTCATTCATCAACTCCCATGAATGCAAAGCTGTTGTACAAACACGCAGTCGTACACACCCAGGTACTGCTGCAGGTTTCATAACTGTCAGATTTCCTAAAAATCTCTTCCCAAAATTTATGCAAATCTCGCACTGCAACCTGAATAGTAGAAATTGAAAAGAACACAGGCTTTTGGTTTGAGAGAGGGGTTGTTCTTGTTGTTGAAGAGATTGGCATGTGCACTTAATTGTCTGAAGGGGATAGAATGAGAGGAAAGAAATGGGAGAAGGCTGAGTGAGCTATTTTCTTCATATGTCAAAACCAATGGATTGTCAAATTACAAAAGCTTTGTAAGCATCTTGTGACTGACAGAATCCAACATTTAATTACTTCAGTAGGAAATGGTATTTTGCATCATACCAAGTGAAGATGGCCTTTATTTCTTTGGCAGTCACCAGGTCATCACGGAAGAGCAAGAAGCTTACTAGAAGTTTATACAGCCAGTGCTTGGCAAAGTTTTAAGCCTTGCTCATTTCAAATTTTTGTCCATAAAATATGAGGAAATATCATCAAGGTTCATCAATGATTCTTGTGTGCAGCTGGAAGAGTAATGGAAGGAAGAATAATGGCATCTAATCAAAGAACAGTAATGGATCTACGCCTCGCATCCCTGCTCTTGCAGAGTATTTACCCCCAGACACTGGAAACTGAGAGGGGTGATGGAAATCATTCCAAATATTCCCTTTTTTTGCCTTCCTGGTGACCCAGTATAAATACTGAAAAAGGAATCCAAACAATCTGCCCCGACCATTTACTCCAGTATCTCCTGTTCTTGGATGATCCCACTTGATTCTCTGGGACCACGAATCCACAAATGAGAGCAGAAACCAAATATAAGATTTCAGATCTCCCATCACAGTGGAAAAACCTATAGCAAGTTGACTGTGAATTACACAGACACCTCACTAACTTGCTTATTCATGTTAACATCAAGCTGCTTCACATAGCAGGAGACAAACTCAGAAAAACAACCTGAAGGCAAAAACCAAGGCTGGAAGTAAACCATAGGAGAGTTAACGAGCTTTATTCCAGGCGTTGGACTTACAGCTGTGCCTGAGAACATCAGCAACAGAAACAAAACCACCAGATCCTATGGCTTTAACAGGAAAAAAAAAAAAAAGACCAATAAAAGGAAAAGACAACGGACCAAATGGCTTTAATAGCAGAGTTCAGGGAATTCTATCCTTCTATACATCTGCTTATGGGTAACCTGCATTTCCAGCTGCCATGCCAAACTGGAGGTCTGATCCCCATGTCCCCATCTCAACTGTTTGAGCCAGAAGATGAGATAATAGCCTTCCTCTGGCTGAGCTGGGGCTGCCTCACCTGGAGGAGCAAATTTTAATTTCCGCACAAGACCACCAAAATCTGGTACCTTTCACTAAAAAGGCAGTCTTTTGCACACTTTCTATATTCACATGCCACGTGCCCAATTTCTAACAAAGAAAGTAAACTGTGAAGTTTGGCGTCCAACATGTTTTATGGATGTTCTTATCTTGCTGTTGCCAGACAACCCGCCTGAACTGGATGCATGCCTTTCTGTGATGCAACACAGAAAAATGAATCCTTCCCTCGGGGAACAAATTACACGAATTACAAAAGACATGATCCAAAAATATACACCTTTCTTGATAATGGAAGCAGCGTGCTTTAACCTTACCTGTGTGACAGCAAAAATGTCTTTTCAAACAAATCCATCTATTTAAAAGCAGAAAGAGGGAGGCAAACACCCAGGAAGCCAGCAATTATAAACAGATTAAAAGGAATAACCTTCTATCTTTTGTGAAGTAACTGCATTTTATGCAACTGCTGGAATTCTCATAGGACACTACACACGTCAATACGCCAAAGCAATTGACTGTTTTAAACATTCACAGATTAAAAAAATCAAACACCCTCTCGGCAACTGGTAATTTGGAATTTCTCAAGCTGCCAACAGCTACAGGAAGCCGACAGCCCAGACGGAGTCTCCGAAGAGCTGGCCTTTCTTGGTGGCCACACTTGCTGGAGGACCAGGCTGTGCTGTAGCTGGTGGCCCTGGGACAGGGTGGCAGGTGGCCATGCAGCCTTGGACGTGACACAAGTGCCTTTGCTTAGCCAAAGAGGTCCACAAAGTCCCTCTGATGTCCAACTCATATCATGCCATCGAAATACACCGTTAAAACAGTGAATTACAGAATCATCTCTTAGCCAGGGTTGCAAAGGGCCTCTTGAATCTAAAACCAGATTCAGAACGATACCAGAAAACTGGACGCTTCCCAAAGCAAACTTGATACTTCAAGTTGCTTCTATTCCGCTCAAGGATTTTATCTTCTTTTCCTCCCGTTCCATCTTAAGATATTCAGATTGCTTATTAACCTATTTCTGACTCCACAGACCGTAAAGGCAAATGATATTCCCTACAGCAACAAGAGACATCACTTCCCAAACGATGCTGGGAAAGCGTTCAGGGTATTTTTGGTAACATTTAACATGATATGGCCAAAAGCACATGACAGAAGAGCTCTCAAAAGAGCACTTGTAGATATCAGACCTGCTCAGTAACACCTACTTGGTACAGACCAGCTTGGTTGTGGCTGAAATTTCACCTTCCCATTTTTATCAGTGCAGTTTGCAAAATATTCTGATCCGCAGCATTTCAGACTCACTTAGTGTTAAATGATCACACAAATTTAGGTAAATGAGGAGCTGGGCCCTATGGATCCCATCAAAGTCACTTTGCTAAACACTGGTTAGAGTTAGATCCTTCTAAAAATCTAACCTGTAACGTTCTGGAGAGCTTAAAGCACATTAAATTTCTTACAACAATTGTTTGTAAGGTCAGAGAACACACAAAGAATAATATCTAAGACAAACAACACATTCAACCATCCTTCCTTACAGAAATAAATCAAAACTGCTTAAGGAAAACACTGCTCTGGGATGAAAGATGATTCACAGCTAAGAGAAAAGGTACCCTCCATTTGAAGGGTAGTGCATTTAAACTGCAGCACAAGAATCTTTTCTTTGGCAGGGGGGTTAGAACTCGATGATCTTGGAGGTCTCTTCCAACCCAAACCATTCTATAATTTTATGATTTCAACTTTTTTATTTGAAGAAGCTATTGAAGAAACAAAGATGGTATGGCCATATAGAACCAGGGGGAAAGTCTTTGACAATGGCACCAAAAGCAAAATGGTGAGCTTTTGTCTCTTCAAGATGTAGCAGCAATCAACAAAGCAACCAAAATGCCAACATGGAGAAGAAATGGGTGGAAATGAACACAGAAAAAAACAACGGGAGGTCATCAGCTTTTGCGTATGGTCACTAGCCGTTAAGCACTGGCTTTATGGAAGTCAGGGGGAATTCCACCACTAATCCTGGCTTTATGGAAGTCCAGGGGAATTCCACCACTAAAGTCGGGAGTTTGGCCTCTGTTAGTAAGAGATGCTGCAGAAATGCAAAGACTTCAGCAACAAACAACTGGGGTGGCCAACAACAAGACAAGTCCTTCTATGAAGACAGCTGAAGCAACAGATTATTATAAGTAAATAAATAAGGTGAAGAAAAGTAGCAAGACTTGGCAGTTTCACACCTTCAGAAGACGACCAGGCAGCAGGTGACTCAAGCCAGCTATTGCTGGCTGAAACACATACACTTGGATGAATTGTTTCCTGGAGGAAGCAATAAACCAGCACTCCACGGGGACACAGCGGTCTCACCAAAACCAACAAGAAATGCCTGTGGTCTCAGGAAGAAAAAGATTGAGCCACTATCAACATCCTGATCCGAAAAAAACAAAGTATATCAGTAACTGCAGCCAGTAGCAGGGACAGTTGAGCAGATAGAAACCTAAAGCAGTTTTAAAAATACTGACTTGCCTTGAAGCATAAGAAGCAGAGAAGAAGAAACTGCAAGAGTCAGCTAGAAAAACATGTGTTTGCCTTTGCACGTGGAAGTCTACGTTTGCTCCACATTCAGCAGGGAGAAGCAGGAGCACTTCTACAAGAACCCCCGTGCAGAAAGGGATCACTGTGCCGGGCTAACACTGAGCCACACCAAAGCCAATGGAGTTGCCTTGGCTAAATAAAGCAGGGATGAGGCCAGTGACCTGGCACAGTAGGGCACTCAACTGGAAGGCCAACAAACAGTAAAAGAAAAAATAAAGGAGGGATTTTTGAGCAAATGGTGCAAATACAAGATACGATGCTCAGAGCACCCCTAACTACCACTCCTGGTCGGGGCAACTGTAGCTGAAAAAGAGATGCTCTGTGTAGGCAGCCTTGTTTCCCATCACTGTAATCCTAAAATGATCAGATTCCAGCAAAAGACCATCTGAGGCAGTAAGATGAGCTATGAACAAAACCTACCTGAAGGCTGAAGACAAGAACCCTCTCAGAAGAGCACTGCTCCTCACCCAGTTTGGAATCACAGAATGATATGGGGTTGGAAGGGACTTCTGGAGATGATCTAGTCCAACCCCCTGCCAGAGCAGGTCCACCCAGAGCAGGTTGCACAGGAATGTGTCCAGGTGGGTTTGGAATGTCTCCAGAGAAGGAGACTCCACCACCTCTCTGGGCAGCCTCTTCCAGGGCTCTGCCACCCTCAAAGTGAAGAAGTTCCTCCTCATGTTCAGATGGAACTTCTTATGTTCAAGTTTGTGAACATAAGTTTGTGCCCATTTCCTCTTGTCCTGTCCCTGGGCACCACTGAAAAAAGACTGGCCCCATGGTCCTGACACCCACCCTTGAAGTATTTATAGGTGTTGATCAGTCCCCCCCTCAGTCTTCTCTTCTCTAGACTAAAAAGACCCAAGTCCCTCAGCTGTTCCTCATGAGAGAGATGTCCTAGTCCTCTCATCACCTTTGTGGCCCTTTGCTGGACCCTCTCCAGCAGTTCCCTGTCCTTCTTGAACTGGGGAGCCCAGAACTGGACCCAGGACTCCAGATGTGGCCTCACTTCGGTGAGGGAAACTTCAGCACAGTCACAGTCTGATAAAGGAGGGTTGAGGCTGCCGTGTGTCTGAATGAGCCGAACGCCAGCAGCTGCGTAAGAACTAAATTTACCACCACAGTCCCAGGAACGCCTGCATTTTCTGCTAAAATAAAATATCTGGGCCATTATAGCCTATTGGAACAGAAGCTTTTCCACTTAACTGGAGACATTTACTCATTCTCTCTCCGCATCCCTCATGCTCCAGTTCCAGTAAAATCCTGCTTGGTTTCAGAGGGTTTTTTATGGAAACACACAGAACTGATATTATGCGAGTCGCATTAAACAATTCACATCCCTGGGTTCTTCTGCCTCTCGCATTTATTCCTGTGACACAGAAAATGAAGTGCAGCTGCCCGAGCGCTGGCTGACCTACTGGGGACCGCACCGCGTTCCCGCACACGTGCTGACATCGTGTTTTCCAAAGTTTATTTCCCAAGGGGAACGATTTATAAATAAGTCTCATATTCACAGTAACTCTCCTGCCCTTCATTCCCTAGAGCTTTGAGCGCGGGTGGGTTTTTGTCACAGGAAATTGCATCAAAGTTTTCCGGAAAAAAAAAAAAGAAAGTGTATTAGCTGATAGGATTTGCTTTTGTCAAACTGCCTGTAACTCGACCCCCACCAAAGCTCGAGTTTAAAAATACAGTTTCAGTGTTCTCTACGTTCACTGCTCTAACACGCTCATTATCTGCAGAAACCTGGGCATCTATGAAATCTGCATCTGCTTTGGAAGATAACAGATTAAAATATGTTTCTGTATTTTTTAAAAGTAACTTTTAGAAACCCACAAAGAACCTCTAAATGATTGAAGGCATTTCCGTACATCACCTGAAAATGCACAGTCAGATCTCTAGGGAGGCTGTTTTCTCTTGGGCTCTGTGCTTGGAATTGAGTGAGAAGCTGGAGCAATAAATAGGGGCTTCACCACGGGCTCTAGAATCCAGCAGAGAGGACTCATTTTTGAGGCAGGATCCTCAGATTGTCAGCTTTTATACCTGGGCCATCACATTGACAAAATATTTGCTGATCATTACAACAAGGTGAGGATCCAGAACTGGAATTTCCCAGTCCATGCTTCCCCCCACCCCCCCAATCTATTTCTGATTCCCCTTAGTTTTGAAAATAAAAAGGAGAAAATTATCCCTAAATGTAAGTACTGTCCTTCCAGTTTGAAATGGCTACTGAAGTATTTTCTAGGAGGTTAAAGAATAAGTAACTGCCGCAGTGAAAATCCATTTTTTTAAAAGGCCAAACCCCAGACAAGCAATATTGCCTCTCTGGACATTACAAAATGTCAAATTTCTCTCTGAGATTTTAGTTTTAAAGGGGCATTTCAGAAGGCATCTGGTGAAAAAAAGGAAATACCAGATAAAGTGCAGGCATCAGATGCTGCTGAGCTGCATCTTGCAGTAACAAGGACGCAACCTGCGAGAACAACTGGCTTGTGCCCTGAAATACAGAGACACGGAAGTGTCAAGACTCAAACTAGAAGATCCTGGTCCATGTTCAGACTCTCTCAATACAGACATTTGCAAAAGGCTAGTGAATTTGCAAGGAAAAGCTAAGGGTTAGATATGGCTTTTTGCATTTTAACCCTTCGCCTCCCTGTCACCACTCCATATGTAAGTGCTTTGCTTCAGGGAAGTTACAAATGTCACTGTGCTTTTCACAGGCATCCAGGAGGAAATTCATGGATGGGATTAAATAATGTGTTAGGTCAGGTAAGACCTGAGGATGGTGAGCAGGGGTAGAATTGCCTAGGTTGGAAAGGATCTTCCAGGTCATCTACTCCAACCATCAAATGCCTGGAATAAGATAAGCATCATGAACGATGGGAACCAATTCAGAGGAAAATGCAGGAAGGACTGGCACTTGGAAAGGGTAACCACTTCAAAACTCACCCAAAGGTACAGTTCCCCCTGTAGTTACGACAGTTACCTATTAATCTTACAGATTAATTTTCAATAAACCTCAAAATAGGGGGATAGGGACATTTAAGCATAAGGTCTGGAAAAAGCCTGTGGCTCCTCCTTGGATGTGCTCCTCAAGGGCTCTAAATAAGCTTCCCTTGACAACTCTTGTCCAACATGTGGAAGGCAAGACAATGTCTCCTCTCTAGAGAAAAGCAGCTGGACAAAACTCTTCCAGTCACTCTAAAAACTCAAAATAGTGAAATAGCTAGTCTTATCCTGCAGCTAAGAACAAAAATAGTACAGAGAGCAGAGAGGTGAATTAGAAAAGCAAGAGTTCAAAGGGACAAGCTGCCAATTCTCCACGAACACACTCAGAAAAACTAATACTTTTCTTGCGAGGTTCCTTAATACCATCTGCTGCTAGTACCCTGGAGGAACAGAAGGATGACTTTGGAAAGAGGATGTAAAATTGGAAGAACCTCTCTTAATGTACACATGCATATAGGTAACACCCCAATCGTCCCTGAAAATAAGGCTGCACCACAAAGCTGAGACTTTAACACACAGTGAACGTGCTTCTTGCACAGCACCTTTCCTCCAAAACACTATTCCCTCCCCAAAGGGAAATGCTGCAGTTATTCAGTCCTCAACAACAGTAGGGAGCAGCTCAAAACAGGAGCCAAAAAAGATAATATCTAAGATATACTAAGAGGGACGTGATGAGACCAGTTTGCAATTTACAGCCTCTTGCAAAATACACTCCTGGAGTTTGACACCAGTATCCTGAAGTAGGCAAATGTGGTGGTCACTTGGCAGAGGAGAAATTATGCTGCCTTGAGTGAAATTCAGCTCTTCTCCTTCTCTCATACGCAGTGTTGCTCAGTGTCACCAGCAGCAGCTGTGTCCTGTGGCAGGCACATGGCTCCACGGCATGATTGGTTTGCACAGGATGAGTTTCACACACAGCAAAGCCATGCCAAAGTGAGGAGAATGTGACCGAGATCTTTCCCTTCCATTCTTCTTGGTTGTAGAATGCCAATCGCCAAGATGGGTCTTCTCGTGAAGTATCAGACTTTGGGATATGCCTGAAGAGCTGCCTCCTGGAACCCACCACCTGGCAAAGCACTAACTACACCATACTAAGGTTGTCCTCCAAGTCAGAAGAACTCTCTCCTTCACCCCACCCATCTTCTTTCCCCCGAAACTTTTCTGTTTGTCTCCACCACTCATAAACGTGGTGCCAAATTCTCCTTGCACTTCCCTGGCTATACAATGGCCTTTAGATCTCTAAGATTCTCATGGTGGTCCATGAGAATGCGGAAGGTGCTCCACAAGGCCCTCGTTCCCATGCATGGAGGCAAGCAAAGCAAGGGCAATACAAACAGTAAATTAACACTGAAAGATGCCTGATTTTTTTTTTTTTTTTGGGTTACAGGTGAGGCACCACGGCATAAGGAATCTACAGGATTTTCAAAAAAAAAAAAAAAAAAAAGGGATTTGGGATCTTGCACAAAAGTTGTGTGGGGACTCCTCATAGAGGTACTTTGATATTTAAATTTTCCCAGCCTTTGGCCAGTGCAGAAACTCTGCTGCCTGTGCTCCCAAGCAGAGGGGCATAACCGGAGCATAGTGGTAGAACCGAAGTAAGAGGATTACATTTTCAGGAGGGACATGTTTTGGTGCGAGACGAGAGGCTTAAGGGGATTAAAAGGCAGGAGCTGCTTCGGAGAGTGACAGGGTGAAAACCAGCAAAGCCCACGCGAAAACATTGCCTCCAAGTAAGAATTGCTTTGTGTCCTTCGGCGGCAGAGAGATAAAGCGAGCCGAGCAGCAAACGAACCAGTGACCACATCAACTGCACCTTCAGCCACCCTCACCATTCCCAGCACCGTCCTAACTCGCATTGTACCCCATCTTCTGTCTCCTCGTGCCTTCTACCACCCTCATTTCTTCTCAGCTGCTACTCTTCCCACATGAACCAGCCCTTTTCTCCCTTTCTTTCTATTATTATCGATATTGTCTTTCTCTGTATCATTCCCCGTCACCACTGGAAAACAATTTGGAAATGTTTTTTAATTCAGAGCAAGAAAAGGACGTTGGGATGCTATATAAAGGACGATGAGTTCCGTATCAAGAAAGTAAAATGGACAGAAACATAATTGTCTTTATAAGATCTAATCCTGGGTACATAGGGGAACTCCTGTAAGCTTGAGAGAAAAGGACTGCAATCATTTTTAAATCCAGGAGGATTTTATTTTTCTGCTGGCTAACACTCCTTAAAGGTGAAGCATTGGATTCGGCTTTCAGCTCAAGATGCCCTTCTAACAAATACTTAGAGAAGCGCGTAATTTTATTCCCTGAAAGATACAGAGTTAAACTCACTGAGGAGAGTTACAAACGCCGGAGGGCCTGGTACGACTGGAACATCCATCCTATCTGGATGTAATTTAGAAATCAGAAAACTGTGCCAAATTCGACCGATGCTTTCAAGCAAGAAGAGAATTCAGGAGTTGGGCTCTGCGGTGCCACACGTGGCAAAAGGCTGGACTTGCTTCAGAAAGCTTACAAGAACATTTAAAGACAACTACAGCACAGAATCTTCATGGTTGGAAAGGACCTCTGAGATCACCGAGTCCAACCATTCACACACAAGAGACCCCCACAATCTCGGGCACTAGAGCATGCCCTGAAGTGCTCGTCTACACGTTTCTTACATACCTCCAGGGCTGGTGACTCCACCACCTCCCTGGGCAGGCTGTTCCAGTGCCTGACCACTCTTTCAATCAAGTAATTCTTCCTAACATCTAATATAAACCTCCCCTGCTGCAACTTCAGACCATTTCCTCTGGTCCTGTCATTATTGCCTTGGGAGAAGAGGCCAACCTGACAACAGACATTGAGAAGGATGGATACTGGCGTAATGGGGAAAAGCTGCCAGGCATATTCATGTCAAATGCATTAAAATACAAACACACACACACATACATATATACCGAAAAAAACTGATCTGCACCAGGCAAGGCTGAATCCCAAGGGCTACCAAAAACTAAGCCAAAGAAAACCTCCCCCAAAAAGAAGTCCTTAGAATCATAGAATGGTTTGGGTTCGAAGGGTCCTTAAAGATCATCCAGTTCCAACCCCCTGCCCTGGGCAGGGACACCTCCCACCAGACCAGGTTGCTCAAAGCCCCATCCAACCTGGCCTTGAACCCCTCCAGGGATGAAGAAGATGGATGATCTTCTTTCAGTTGGTCTCCAAACTTTTTAAATATTAAGATACAAACAAAACTGAAAAAGAAGCCATACTGCAGGTGTCATCTGAATTTTAATGACAAGGTAATTGATATTTCATTTCCATCCCAGACAGCACCAAAGAAGAGCAGCAAAGGTGAGCACGACCACGGAGCCAGGGCTTGGGAACCAGAAGGTTCCCTCGCTATCTTCAGTCAGACCTTTGTGGCCTTGGATACGAAACCTTCCCAAAGCTGGGTTGAAAAGAAAGGGACAGAAAGTCAGAGATCACCTCCGAAAGGCGCTGACAGGTAGAGCTGGTTCATGTCTATAAATGGCAAAGAAGAGGACAACTTGCAAAAATCCTCACATTACACTGGGAATACTCAAATTCTCTTCCACTGCTGGTCAGGAGCTCGTGTTTCCTCCTTGTTAAATTCACACTTCTTGATATCACAAATGCTCTGGTTTTATTTCAAATATATCTGTGTTCACCTTTCTTTTCCTTTCAGTGAAAAACATGTTAACATCTTCCCCGGGGTCAGACATGTGAGAAGGCTTCTGACTTGTGCTTCCGCAAATCCAAAGCAGCTGCTACATGGCACGGCATAGCAGAAGTGAAAACTCTTCTAAATAAAAAAGCAGAAGAGCAAAAAGGGGAAAGGAGGACAGAGAAAGTAATAAGCAATATAACCTGCAATAAAACTGAGGAGGAGGAAAACAAAAGAAGCAATCCTCCTCTCTGCCTAGCTGGTTTTGTTTTGTTTTAGTGGCAAGATGACTCTTAAATTTCCTTGTTGAATTTTGGATGAGAAATGTAGGTCTTCTGATGACAGACAATTTGCAGAAACCATCAAGTATGGCTTGAAGTCTCAAGAAAAAGTAGAGTGAAAGTCCTGCTTCACATGTTTCTTTGTGGGCTAGGGGAGAACATCTAATGGCAGAAGAGAATGAGGAATTCCCTTTCCAACCATACCCACCCAGGGAATGTCCTTGTCCCTGTTGGACCTTGCCCGCTTTCGAGATAAGGGGCTGCAGAAAAGGGACTGTTAATCCATCCGACGGCTGCTGCACCTCACACATCCTTTGGCAAAGAAACCTCAGCTCCCACCACAAACTCTCTTCCAGTGGTCATCTGCCATAATATTATGGTGAGTTTGTAGAATACATGGAGTTTCTTGATTATAAGAAATTAACATGTCATTTAAAAACATAAGAGACAGAAATCCGCCTTTGGGTCTTTCTTTTTTTAAAAAGGGTACTTTTGTTTTATTTCTTGAGTTATCACCTATATTGCTTTATGCCAGTTCCTCTCCACCAGGGACAGTGAACACTGGCTAACCCGACGGCAAGTCTTAACCTGACCTTTGAAAGGGCTTTGCCTCAATAGAGCTGAGAGAAACAGAGAAGAAAAAGAATGGCTTATAGAGAACAATTCAGCTTGTGATGAGCTAGAAATCTCATTACCTGTAACATACGCAACACTGGTGCTTACAGTTTATTAGGAGGACTGATGTACTCTTATTTTTAAATAACCTACGTACTGGGTAGGTTAAGGCTGCCTCAGGAATTGGCATCACTCTTCAACTCCCCGCTTAACATAGCATTTTTTGAACCGAAGAGAAAATGCCTAATCTATAATTAAAACTTGAATAGGGTTGTAATTCTTCTAGATGTCACAGGTATGCCATGAAAAAACATGGTGCAAAAGCAACTTATATCCACAAAAAACCTCCCTGTCTCGCACAGCCATATTACATAAAACATACTAGCTTTCCAGCTAAAATAAGCTTTATGGACAGTGAGAGATCTTCTAAGTTATTCTTTTGCCTGTCTACAGCGTGTTTGGCATTTGAGTATAAGTAATTGTGGTAAATGAGGAGCCTTCAAAGCACAGCTCAGGTTTTTAACTCTCTTACCGTTCCAGCCATAAGAAAAACAAAATGATAAAAAGTCTTTTCATTGTGAAAATGCTCCCAGTTGAAATACGCAGGCAGCCTGAAACAGCTGGTCAAGTGGGGGCAAGCCACACAGCTAAAATGCTGACATGGCGATGACAGAGTATGGTCACAATAACTTGTCACCAAAGTTCATTACTTTAAGGTTGATGAAAACCAACAGGGACAGTTCTAGACAGCAGCTCCCAAGCTTTCCCATGCACAAAGCCATTCCAGCGACGTTGACTGCAGCTGGGATCGTAATTTCTTCATTTAGAGCTTCTGCCCAATTGTAGTAACTCCAAGAGAGGACAAGACAGAAAATCGCCAAGTCAACTCCTGCTGCGACCCCTGATCGCGACCTGGGAAATGGGACATCAACAGAAGTCAAGAGACTAATTTGACCTGAAACAAAGGATACTTTTTAGGGAGAACAGCACACGTGAAGACCAGAGTGGGTGCAGGGCCACAATTATGGGAGAGGGAAGTACTAAACCCAAAAAATTTAGCAGAAGCATAGATCCTGCATAAAGCAGAGAAAACAGAGGAATTATTACTCTAACCATGATGGCCCAGCCTGGATTTGAAAGCAGAGCTGATGCCTCAAATAGCCTAAGGTATTACATCTGGTTCTTCAAACTAATCTGACCCCTTTGAGACAGACAAGTACTTCCTTGGGAAGAGCATTGTTGCATTTCAAAGTCCTAATGTCAACCACTGACTGTCAATCGAGATAAAACAAGCAGCCCAATGAGTCATAAAACACTAATTTTCCATTAGCCAGCAAGAGAGAAACCAATGACAAGAAACAACAACAAAATTAGCCGTTAACAGAAACCAGATGGAATGGCAAAAACTATTCAAAGAAAACTATTTACTTAATATCAAGAGAAAGAAATAACAGTGTGTAGTAATCACAAAATGTCTCAACATGGGGACCAACCATCAAGGTCAACATAAGGAGCTTAAATTGGTTGGTTTTGAGATTGCTTCCTGTTACGCTAGGCTAAGCTGGGAACTTGACATTAAATTAGAAAGAAAGGGGAAAAAAAATAATCCCCAAACAAGAGAAACACAAATCCCCACATTGAACGTGCAGAAACAAGGCCCTGGAAGAATATCTTAAGGACATTTCTTCCTCTTCCTAACACACTCCTGCCACCTCAGTGCCACCTCCTCTTTTGAACTGCCAATTTCTATCACTGAAGAGCTTCAGATTCACTGTTACTAAAAAAAAATAAAAAATAAATTAAAATAAAGTGAAAGATTCACGTCTCCACAGTCCACACAAGGACCTAGCACTACTGGCTCTAGTACTCAGAAGCCAAACTGTTCCCCACTTTTTAAACAACTACAATCTAGTTTGCTCAACATCTGATACACAAAAACCAACATGACTCAAGTTTCAAAATCATGAAATTAGCTTAAAATTCATAAAATGCATGCGTGCGTCCCCAGTCACAGAGGCTGAGTGCACCAAAATACAAATGATAAAAATAAGTCAGCAAGACTGCCTGGTAACTGCAAGAGACAGGAAGAAAATCTCAAAAATACATGTTTCAAGCATTAGTTTCAAAAAAAAATAAATGAATAAGATTTAAAAAAAAAAAAAACCAACAACAAAAGGAACTTTTATCTTCCTAACCTTTTCTTCAGTTACACACAGGAAAGATGCATGAGTATATGGTGCTTCCATGCTCAAGCCAGAGAACACAAAATTACCATTTCTTTTAACATAATCACTGCGTTATTTCAGTACCACTGCTGGAATTTTGCTTTTGAAAGTGTTACATCTCAGGAAGAAGCAACAGAATGTTTTTTTTTCCTTTTTGGCTGGAGAGTGGGGATTTGGGTTTTTTGTTTGGTTGTTTTTGTTGACCTTTTTTTGTTACTGGGACTGAAATTCAGGTTTGGTTTTTTTTCACTAAATAGAGGTGTCATTCGTAGAGAAAGGGCTGACTGAGGTTATCACCCAACCAATAGGTGGAAGTCATTCTGTCCTTTGCCACAAGCCAAAATGGAGAAACAGGATGAGACAAAGCGTGGCAGTGGTGGGAATAATCCATCCAGTCCTTCAGCCCCCTCTCACAATGCCCCTCTACAGTCCCTCACCTTCCCTGAGACAATAAGCTCTTTGGAGCACACCCCGCGTCTTTAGGCACTTCTGGACAGCTTTACAGCATCCTTCTGGTGTCTGCAGATAACAACCAAATAAGAGAACTTGGAAGAAACAGCATCTGTGGATTTTCTGCTTCCAGCTGTAGGATGAAAGGCTTGAGTTGGGCTCTTCTCATTTCCTCATGGCTAACCTCACAAAGAAAGCATATTAATTTAATTAATCCAAATGAATGAAAAATTATTCACTACTATGCAGGAGATGAAGTTCAGGGAAGGGTATTTTAACTCATTTCAAGAAGGGCAACTCCCAGGCAGAGCCTGTGAAGCCACACTGGGAGAGAAAACTGATAACCTCCTTCAAACCCATCATGGAACTGCTCTTGGGAGAAGCTAAATCACTTTGGTGAGAGTAAAAGGTGACACGAACCTCACAGGTTTTGCTCCTGAGAGAGGCAGAGGAACTTTACAGCATTGACTGAAGAAAAGTAGCTCTCTGAAGACCTGACTCATTAAATCCTCATTTCTAAGGTGACTGGCAAAGGCACTGATTGCTTGGCTGCTCTTGATCACCTCAATCTAAGCCGTGAAGGTTCCCACACACCTGTAATAGCCACTGAGCAAATATATACTCTGCACTCGTGAGACCCCACCTGGAATACCGTGTCCAGCTTTGGAGTCCTCAACACAGAAAGGACATGGACCGGCTGGAACAGGTGCAGCGGAGGGCCACGAAGATGATCAGAGGGATGGAGCACCTCTCCTATGAAGACAGACTGAGGGAGCTGGGACTGTTCAGCCTGGAGAAGAGAAGGCTCCGGGGAGACCTTATAGCAACCTTTCAATACCTGAAGGGTGCCTANAAGGGTGCCTATAGAAGAGCTAGAGAAGGACTCTTTGACAGGAAGTGTAATGATAGGACAAGGGGAAATGGTTTCAAATTGGAAGAAAAAAGATTCAGATTAGATATCAGGAAGAAATTTTTTACTATGAGGGTGGTGAGACACTGGAACAGGTTGCCCAGGGAGGTTGTGGATGCCCCATCCCTGGAAGTGTTCAAGGTCAGGCTGGATGGGGCCTTGAGCAACCTGATCTAGTGGGAGGTGTCCCTGCCCATGGCAGGGGGTGGGAACTAGATGATCTTTGAGGTCCCTTCCAACCCTAACCATTCTATGATTCTATGATATTTGGCAACACTAGTTATCGGTGAGGTAATAAAACGATGCCAGGAAAGTCCCTCCTCATGGCCTTTGTCTTTCATCCACATAGAGCAGACAGATGAGACAGGGATGTTGCCAACAAAGAAACGTATGGATTTCAAGGCACATGACAAAAGAGTATTTTTAGCAAACACAACCGTAAGAAAGACGTAGCTTTAGCAACAAGTGGAAAGAATCTTTAAGCAAAAACAACGTGCCCAGAATTGATGTTTAACAAAAATTAAACTCCAATGTGAAAAACACATCAAGAAGAGACATGAAAGGGAAGGAGAGGAAGCCACAAAGAGACATCAAAAAGTAGAGGAGGTGGGAAGAACAGCATCATCTGAAATTCTCTCTGTTCTTTACAGATTTATGATTGTTAAGGATCTAGACAGAAAAGATTTCTCTATTTTTTTTTTTTCTTTCTTTGTGTATCTTGTTTTTCTCAGCAACTCAACATAATAGTAACTTAGCAAAGTTTAGCTCTGCTCTGTGGCTCTGACTGAACCGTCTATTGACAGTTGCCTGTTTTTGCCTTTCTCCCGATGCTCTTCTCACACTGTCACGCCACAGCAGGGTTTCACCATTTCTGTGGGAGCTGACAGGACTCCTGCTCTTCCAAAACATTTACAGTCCATTGACGTGGCTCAGAGTGAAGGAGCCTACGTGGCATGGGAAGCATTGTCAAGAAATACAGAAGGTACGGCTTGGTAGCTACCACGATGCGTTTGACAGAGACACAATTCTCTGTCAAACCACTCTTAATGGAAAACCTCTAGCAATAAGCAACACCTCCTAAAAAGTTACTACCAGCCACCCTTACTGAAAGCCATGGGGGAAATTTATCTTTTTTAAGAAGAAAAGTGTGGCCAGACAGCAGTGTAGTTGAGTAATATTCACAAAAAGATGGCAAATTATGCTGATCAGAATCACCAATATTAATGAGGGCCAGGCTGAATCCATCACTGAGTCAGGGAGATACGTGTTTATGGTTTCATCGTTGGTTTTTGTGTGGTCCTTGGGCAAACCACTTTGATTTATATTTCAGTTCCTTAAGGGTAAAACGGAGCAAGCAAAACATTTTCTTGTCATGCTCAATTTTTTAGACTGAAGGTTTTGAGAGATGGAAGATGGGCTTTTTCCTACATATCTACAGTACCTAATACCTAGTAAAACAGGACATAACATAGGGAGGTCTTCAGTGCCACTGTCACATGCCACCCAAAAATAATGCTTGAAGAGTGAAAGTACCTGGTCTCAAAAGTGACTTTAAGCACAGCCCTGCTGTAAACTCTACAAGGACTCCAAATATCACCAAAACCTGGAAGTGGAGCAGGCAAGGACCATACTAAGAGCTGAGCGTCACTGCAAGAAGTCCAAAGGAGTATCTGGAAGGGTTTAAAACCCAGAAGGGTAAAAAATATTTCTGGATAAATCAATAGTAGTAATAATTACCTCACCATGACTGATAGACACACGCTGTCAGACAGCTCCCCAGTGACACCCCAACGAAACCAACTCTAGTTTCAGGTGGAAACACACTCATACAGAAAAGGCAAGTTTTGTACTAAGCCAGAATCTCTCCTAAATCTACATCCCCGAAGCCTCCCATCAAACTCTCGCTCCCTGATAGACTTGAAGACCCTGTTACCCTCCTGCTGAGATGCTTTGTTTTGGGGGCGGCAGGATGGGGGAGCTACTTCATTTTCAATGAGAAGTTGAATTTTCTCTTGAGATCTGTACATACAAAGCCCAGGTGATATTAATTGCACAGCGATTCGACAGACCAAGCCTGTACTTCTATTTACACCCCCATACAAAAAAAAAAACAACAAAACACCAAACAAAAAAAAGCAAGTAGCATTACTAATTGACTGAATTCATATTCGAAGTCAGATGTCAAACATTTTGTAACTGAGGGTCAGAACTTTTACTAAACAATTTCAAAGAGGAAATACAGTTCAAATGGATTTTTTTTTAAAAAAAGAAATTACTAACTGTAAAGAAATTACTAACTGCTATGGCTCATTTTCCTTTGAATTCTTCCATCATGTGAGAATAAACAAGAAAACTCCAACACTTATAACTTAGACTCATCCTTGAACTAGGTCCGAGAAAAGCTAGTAGTCTGGGATAAAATGGCAAAAAAAGAATAAAAATCCAAGTGAAAAAATAAGATTTTTTTTCCAAAGGAAGCTTTGGCAGCATGCAGGCTGGATAAATGTCAAGTGACAATTTGAATTTTACATATTCAAGGCTGGGGGCCAGGTACTTAGGAACACAAACTTCAGTTTATAAAAGTAATTGTACAGAAACATCAGCTCAGTGCTTGGTGGTGGCCTAAAAACCTGCAAATGTTTGGAATTATTAAGGAAAGGACGGAAAACAAACCAGGAAATCACTGGTGTCTCCTACAAACCCAGAAATACTATTTTATATACCGTGTGTGGTGCTCGCCCCTCAGAAATCAGACAAGAGTTAGTAAGACTGAAAAGTATATCAAAAGGGTAACAGGGCGACTGAATAAATGTATGAATGGTTTCCATGCAAGAAATTGCTAAATAGACTGAGGATCTTTAACATCGAGAAGGATAACAGAATGATTATTGTCTTGGAGAAAATGACTATTAAACAATCACCCCTCTCTCCAGGAGGGGGAACATGGAGCATCCAATGAAATGAACAGTTCAGAGCAAAAATAAAAAAGACTATTTTTTGTACAATCCATATTTGATGGGGGAACTTTTTGCCTCAGGTGGTTTTGGACACTCAAAGTTTTATTTGGGTTCAGAAAAAGCTGTTGGAGAGATTAGCAGGAACAGGAATGTATTGGGAACTATTAAATGCTAACACAGAAGAGTCCTTGAGCTATAAATCAGTGAAGACTGGGAGAGCTTTCTTGGGAGGCATCACTATATGCTTGATGATGTGCCTACTTTTAGATATATAGCATAATTACATGCCTGTTTTTACACTGGTCCCCAAGCATCTCCTGTTGCCTGCTGCCACAAAGGGCTCTGGTCCCACCAATTCTCATGTTCTCAGTTCTCGCTATGATCTTGGCTTTGCTGACAACTTGAGCATTCCCATTATCCTGAGTGTAAGGGGTGATTGGGTCTTTGAGTCAGTTCCCTGGAAGCATCAATGTTCATGAGTTACGCATTTAGTGCTGCAGGTTTCAAGAAAACGTTATTTCGTACTCCTGTATAAGAGACTATTGTCTCCAGAAACTGAATGTAGACCTTAGTAAAAATAGGCAAATCGGAAAAAAAACAATTCATGAACAGGAAGGGAACTGGGAAAAAGAAAAGATGGCACCAGTGCCTGCAATACCCATAGTCAGATGCAGCTACCCTAGGATGACCCTACAGAGTGGATAGTGCTCCCCTAAACAAAATAAAATCAGATTCCCCAAATCCCAGACTGCAGTAGTTGCTGTCAGTTCCTGACCTCCGATTGCTCAGTGCTTCCATGCTGCCAACCTTCACCAGCTTCACACAAACTCCTCCAGAAGCCCAGGAGAGGCACAATGGCCACAGCCCTCTCCAGAGTTCAACACGGCGGTGGTGTGACTGGGAGAGGTCCAGCTGGCCTCTCCCTAGTCATGGTTTTGTATCCAAGCCCAAGGTCATAAGCATCTGTACGCCAGCGTTTACAAACTGTGTTGAAATGTCTCTCTGTTAGCTTTAGGCTCGGATGTTCTGTGTGTCTACAATCACCCCACCTTCAAGATTATTCTCAAAACATCGCTGAAAGGCAAATATACAACCGGGGAGCTCCAAAGCATAACTGCAATGACACACTACCATGTATTGTGCACAAAACCTTCCAAAACACCCAAACAACACCACTTTACCTCCAAGCTGTTCATTTGCTGTTACTTTAATATGAGTGCACGCAAAAAATGAGACCAAATCAGAGCCAAGATAGCATGTCACCGAGCCCTGTGCCTGAGACTGGCTCAACGGGAGGTGGTGCATGGGTTGGAACATCTCCACACTAATGTGCTCGCACAGTCTTTGCTTGGGCTTGCCCATATCAGCAGTCAAGTCAATACCTGGAGTCAATCCACAGAGGTACATAAGGTTGTCTGATACGATAGAATGGTTTGGGTTGGAAGGGACCTTAAAGGTCATCCAGTTCCCACCCCCTGCCCTGGGCAGGGACACCTCCCACCAGACCAGGTTGCTCAAAGCTTCCAGTGCCTCACCACCCTCACAGGGAAGAATTTCCTCCTGAGATCTAACCTAAATCTCCCCTCTTTCAGTTTAAAACTGTTCCCTCTTGTCCTATTGCTCCCCTCCCTGATCAAGAGTCCCTCCCCATCTCTCCTGGAGCCCCTTTAGTGACTGGAAGGGGCTCTAAGGTCTCCCCGGAGCCTTCTCTTCTCCAGGCTGAACAACCCCAACTCTCTCAGCCTGTCCTCACAGCAGAGGTGTGTCTGTCTCCACCAGCTCTTACACAGGGTCGCTTCCCTGCTGGAAGGTTTGCATTTCTGCCCACCCTGCAGTCATTTCCAGGAGGAAGGAGAAGATGGACAACATGGTTTCAGTCCTTCCTGCTCAGGTATCATGGTATCAGTGCAGCCTCTGCCTTTTGGACAACGAGATGCAAAGGTTTGGGGAGGCTACAAAATCAGAATCAGGAACACACAGTAATACCTGCTCCAAACCAGTTTTACATCATTTGTCATCACAAGCAATTTGCTTGCAGCCCCACCACTGCCCACCATTAAGCGTACTGGGAGACTGCCTGGAGGCAGAAGACCCCGAACTGAAAAGATGTTCATTTTGCAGTACTGAAAAACTTGACTTTCCATCTGAATTTATTCTTCAGGTATTTTTTTAAATTGAAAAAAAGAAACCCAATGAAACAAACCCAAACTTACATCCGTTCTCGCCACAGACTTACCTTTAAAATTCCTTATCAGCTGAGAAATAAAAACCCCCTGAACTTTCTCCACAGCTTGATAGGTCCTACAAAGAGACAACCACACTCAGCCTTCCCTGTTTTTTACTACTTTTCCCAGGGACATCACAGCTGCAGCCATTTCATTTAAATGTTCTTACAATAGGATGCTGCCTTTATATCGTAGAACTGGATAATAACTCCTTTTCATTCTCTTTAATATCAGCATAAGCATACTCTTCATTTCGGTTTGTATCATTTCTTGCTGCTTCCAAATACTGACTATTTTAATTGTATTTCTGACTCCACTAATAGGAAACTGCAATATTCTATTACAAAGAGACACTGAGGCAGGAGATAAAGCTGGAAAAGAGTTTTATCAAATAAGTCTCAGTCCTGTTCCCTGTCTCAGTCTGAGCACAGAGAACCACGTTTCCTGTTCTGGTCTGATTCCAGCTCTTCACAGTGATCTACAGAAAAATAACCAAAAATTGGATTTTTGCCCTTTTTTCCCCCCTTATTCATTAGCTGGGTTTTTTGGGGGTGGTTTTTTTTTTTTTTTTTTTTTTTGTTCAGTGCAAACTCTTACTTTCCTGGATCTGTAAGCAGTGCCTGAAGTGTTCTGCTCAGCCCAAGTATTTTCCTCGCTCTTGGCTGATGGAGCAAATCTTTAAGAACTTGTGTAGAGGTTTTGATCCAAAACCTTTCCCAGACATGTAAATTTTCCTTATTTTTTGCAATTATTATTAATCATGTCTGAATTTAAAAAAAAAATGTAAACACCAAAATAAAACTCCTCTCCCCAGGAGCGGGTTTGTATCATCTAGAGCATCATAGTCCATCCAGGTCCCTCATGCTTCAGCTGCACAAGGATTTTGAGGAATTTCTGAAGGATGGGCATAAGCCTGAGGGCTTTCAGATGGCACATCAAAGATGACGCTCTTACATGGGCCCAAATCACTCCCAATCTCCTCTGTGCCAATAAGGCCATAATTGCTGGTTTGTGCTACAGTGACAGTACTAAATCTTATTTGATTATTAAAAAAAATAATAAATCAGCTGAGTGGGTGGCAGGAGGGGCTGAGTACAGACAAAATCTAAATGTGGGCAGTTGAAAAAGAGTAACACAGAGATGCTTTTAGAATTTTAAACCATCAACGCATCAGCTCAGTACATTAAAAGTGCAGAAATAACTCTTCCTTCCCTATATCCTGATGACTAGAAACCACAGCTCTGGACTCCAGGTGTAACTGAGTAGTGAAGCAGCAAAATACACTTCGACGTTTAAAAATAGGTAAATAAACTGTAAGATTTTTAAATCACATAATCCCAAATCCACTTCTTAATTCCACTGACTTCAATCAAGTAACTGAATGCGCGGGACCTCGCAAGTCTAATAAAATCAGATAAAGAATCCTGCTATCGAGCTTCCATGGAACAAGGATCTTATGTACTGAAAGGCCATACAATCTGTCCTAACAGAGTTTTGGCCTGTCACCTCTCTATCTCATGACAAATATTGAAGCATCTGCAAAATTCAAGTAGGAGATTCATTTTCGCTGTTCATACAGCACATAAATTTCAAGAACTTTAACACATGAAGTCAAAAGGAGCTTTCTGAGTGTTTTAAAATGTCAACAATTCAAGTTATTCAGGACTCCCCAAAGTGCTGGTGTGTCCTCCACTACCCCCAGCCCTGAAGCTACAGGCTGTGTGTGAGACAAAATATTGTCACTTCCAGTTGTTAATAAAAGGAAAATATACTAAATATCATATTCCTGTGTACATGCAAATTCTATTTAGGTGATCAAGTCATCTTGGAAGGCAACGCAGTGGCAGGCAGTGTACATTTAAGCTTGCAAAAGCACGTGATCATTAATCTCCTCCTGGGGGATTTCACATAAAGCTGACAATTTCGGCTTCCACCAGTAACGCTTATTTACTAAACCCTGGATTGGACGTAAAGCTCCCGTTTTTCAAAGAAAACAATTTGTCTGTACAGCAAAGCACCGCTTCGTCCTCGTTGTCTAGCAGGGACTCTCTGATTTTTGCACTTTTAAGTTTGGGGTTTTTAGCAGCCCACGTAAATAAATAAATAAATAAATAAATTCCCCCCCCCGCCAAAGTGACACAAAATCCCCCAAATAGGGCAGGAGGCAGGACACCGCAGGGCAGTTCAGAGCCAGAAGCAGGGTACGGACTTAAAACACACAAAGCAAATAACATTTGGACATTTTTTGCCAAATGAGATTACGGGTTTGTGTTCCTCCCTCTCTCACCCATGCACAGCCCCACACATTACAAAGCAAAAAACGCTCAGGGAACAGAACAAAGACCCTTTGTTATTGTTCCATAAGGTTTTGCAAAATCCCCTTCTTTGTCTAAAAACTGAACTAATAGTGTTGCTCCAGCCCCTGATGATCTATATATACAAAGCTGGTACAGAGCAGGAATATAGATTTCTGTTAGAAGGGCTGATAACATTTGAAAATACAGACAAGCTTTTGAGAACACAAGCCCCAATTTACAAGCAGCTCTATTCAGAAAATTAAAACAAAAGTAGTAAATAGTGCAGCCATTGAAATGCACGCACTCTGAAAGGACACAATTGGAGCTTAAAGCTTATCGCACCCAGCTGTGTTTGAACAGATCTCTTATGGTTACCTCCCCCCTGAATAAAAGTGCTAATACCAATACAATTTAAAAGCCAGTTTAAATAAAAGCAACCAAAAAAATTTTCCCAAAACCCGCAAGTTCTCGCTCTGCTTTTAATCCCCAGCGCCTTCTGAAGGACGGTGGCGTGAATAAAGGAAAGGCGCTTAAAAAAAAAAAAAAAAGAAAAAAAATCAGCTTCACAAAATTAAATAAAAAAAAAAAAATCAGCTTCACAATTAGAACTGGATAAAGTATCACCCCAAGAGGGATGGTTCACGCAGCACCCTAACGAGGAGCCTCTCCTGACAGCCTGGCCACACAGACATATTTATTTTGCTGGGCTTAACAGCATCCCTACAAGGAACCGTGAGCCGAGACGCTCTGCTGACAAGGCATTCTCCTACCTGAAGCTTCATTTTCCAGCAGGAATGCATGTGTGTATCCTCAGAGGAGCTTCCCCTGGTTGCATGACTCCTGTTATCCAGCCTAAAGAGACGGAGCTGTGTAAGCAGAGCTGCTGGCTGCCCTACATTCGCCGGCAGACGACGAGAAAGAGTTGGTGCTGCACTTGCCTGGGCTTGTTTAAGCCCCCCTAAATATAATACTAGTGGAGCTCAAACTAGACTAACTACTTCCTCCAGCTGATCCCAGCGAAAAGAGCTTGGGATGAATAATGCATGAGAGCTCCTACCAACACGCTCCATTCCTTGCAGCAGCTGATGTCCACCTCTCCTCCCTTCCCAAAAGCAACCCCTAGCAATTTTTGTGCCATGAAGCATAAAAATTCTCCTGATGTCCAAAGAGCAAGGAGGATGTCCCTCCCAGATCCATTTTCTTTCCTCTGCTCAATAGTCAAATCAATAGACCTAGTGATTTTCCCTTTTTCTTTTCTTTTTTTTTTTAAATATAAAAATCTGTGCAGCCAGAAGTCAGTATCTCTGGACTACACAACACCAGTCAATTCAGTTGCTTGGTAATTAATTTTTTCTTATTCCTAAGGGCTGTGATGTAAGAGAAGCTGTGTAAAGATGAACACTGAAGACAGAGAATGAATGTGACAGACCAGAAAATAATACAGCACAAAGAAGGTGGGAAAAAAAACCCCTCTTGCTGTAGAGCTGGCAAGTTAAGTTGACTGTTTACAGAGAGAAGAGATTGCTCAGGAGAACTTCGTGGGTGGAAGAATACGGGGGATAAATTCACATGATTCTTGCTGCTTCTCTTGAGCAATAAATTCCACTGTGTCAGTACAACTTTGCAAGAAAACTGCCAAAAAATCACATACTTTCAGATAGTCTCCCAAAGAGGAAGACACAGGACTAATTTGCAAGTGCTTTATTTGCAAGTGCAATTACTGCAATGGGCAAATGTCAATACGCGCCGCTGGTGGAGTCTGTTCCGTTTCTCAGAATTGTTTTCCTTTGATTTCGTTGTTAGACACACACCAAATTACTTGGCATCCCTTTATCAGTTACTTGCTGCAATCCCAACCACACAGCACTCCCAGGCTCCCACCAGCCCTTAGTTTCCTGTAAAGAAAACATGGCTTTAATGTGTAATTTAGAGTGAGAGTGCACATGCAGCTTCCTAAATCCTGAACCGTGGCTCTTTGGTTTGAACGTAACTCCCTAGACTTCTCAGAGGTCAGATTTCTCAGCTCACATCAAAATTCAGAGACAGTTCCTGCTTTCTGGGGAGACCTTATAATGGCCTTCCAGTCCCAAAAGGGGCTCCAGGAGAGATGGGGAGGGACTCTTGGAGTGGAGCATGAAGACAAGGGGTAACGGATTAAACTGAAAGAGGGGGGATTTAGATTAGATATTAGGAGGAAATTTCTTTCCTGTGAGGGTGGTGAGACCCTGGAAGAGGTTGCCCAGAGAAGCTGTGGCTGCCCCATCCCTGGAGGGGTTCAAGGCCAGGCTGGATGAGGCTTTGAGCAACCTGGTCTGGTGGGAGGTGTCCCTGCCCAGGGCAGGGGGTTGGAACTGGAGGATCTTTAAGGTCCCTTCTAACCCAAACCATTCTGTGATTCTATGATTCTGTTCCCACCTGGCATGACTCCCGCAGATAAGGAGAGAGAAAAGGTGAAGACAACTAGAGGGACTGAAGAGAAAGGGATGAATATTCAACATATTAGATTCACTTAGTGCTCAATAATTGGTTATTACTTTCATAGGACTCCTCTTTCACCGCTGCTAAAGCTTTGATCCTTGCAGGAGGATCACCCGACCTTAGGACTCTCCAGATGACAATGTTATCCAGACAGGTGCAGTTATTTCCGTGTTTTCCTTGGGACACCCTCTCACCCTGGGAACGCTGTACACATCACAAAGCAGAGGAAGGGACTTCCCTTCCTTTCAACTGCACTTTTTGCAGATCAATTTTCATCTTCTCACCTTCATCAGTTCCATGCCACATCCACTTTTAAACCGAGGTTTTCAAATGACTGCACCCCACTCAAAATTCAGTTTTACTGCAAAATTACACAGTACGAATCTCGTGGCCAGGACCACTCCGGACATTCTTTGTTTCTCTCTCTCACTTATGGACAACACCCTGAGCTAGATGGACCTTCTGTCTCACCCATCACAGCTGGTCCCGTACCCTGAACACTCTGCATAACTCGCTCTTTCTCCCTCCTCCCAGACCAAATATTCCTTTTTTAAAGAGGAAAAGTCCAATACGAAAATCAAAGCCACACAAATATTATCAGATCCATAAAAAAAACTGTGAAAATACTTCACCTAGCTATATCCTATGGATAAACCCCAAGGAGGCAAAAGTTCTTAACATTTTTAAGGCCTTGGGGTCCTCCTCCAGCTCCTCCATCATGATTTTAAAAATGGGAACTGAGAAACTTCCAGAGAATTAGCAGTGAGAAGGAGGATCTCTGCACAAACCCAGCTTTGCATGCTAGGGACTCCAAGGTATGCAATCGGGCTGAACAGGACGGATGCAGGAGGACAACTATGCAGAGATCATCTTTTTCTCCCAAGGAAGTCAAAAGGACTACACCTTGCTAAAGGAAACATCGTCCCGGAGCATACTCTGCACGGCAAACTCTCCTCTTCTACACTATGAACAAGCAGTAGCCAATTAAACATCTGAAATTAATGATTTAGAGAGTGCAACACACTTAATAGTTTTGAAACAGTTTTTTCCCCCAGGGGCTCTAACTGTGAGGCTGATGGAAATGAGTGGTTGGAGGGGAGGAGGAAATTTGCCACAAACACACATTTTTAAAGCTTTGTACACAGGGAAGCAGATATCTGAGCTCAGTTGAGAATTTCACATAGCCCTTTGGATATTTACTTTTCTCCTTTTAGTAATTCAGGAGGTCACAGGTTATGAAGGTTGGTTTCTAAAGTCAAGAGGTGTATGGCTACCGGTAGGAGGAATTAGGCAAACGCAGCAAGCTGGAAAAGAAATCTGGTTAATTACCTTCTGCACCAGCGTGAGGCCGCTGGACTCTCAGCAGAACTATGTGTTCACGTGGCTCAAGGGACTACTCCCCTGGCACCAGGGGTTGTGAGCAAGTTTCTGGGAGAAGCAAACCAGAACCCAAACAGACGAGCACGAGGATAATTAAATGCTGTTTATTATTTCAGGCCATTCTCTCGGTTGGGTATTCAATTTAAAACAAAAGAGAATTAAAGACCTTCTAAAAATGATCCTTCATAGGGATTTAAATAAAAAAGCCTGTGTTTTCCTAACTTTTTAAAAAGTATCATGAACTCAATTGGTTTCTAAATCCATCCTTTCACTGAAGGTAACACACAAAGTTTGTGCTTCTTAAAACCTTGGCATCAGACATTTGCGCTACAAATCTGACTGTCCATTTAAAAACACCCACCCATACACAAATCCCCCAATTTCTATGTATCACAGCTTCAGAAAAAAAAAACCACAGAGGAAAAATGGATATGGAAAGTCTAAAGCCAAAAGCCACGTGGCAAACAACTCCAAAACATAAACCAACTCCAAAGTAACATGAGTTCCCAGATTTTTTTAAAATGATGTGATATTTAACTGCCTACGGTTAACACACTCTTGAGTACTGCATCCCCAAAATAAAGCAATTTGGGTTTTAGTCTCAAATATTAAGTATTTGATTATCATCATTTGATGATATATTTGATTGATGATGAAATATTCGATTATCAACAATCAAATATTGGAATTTAACCAATTTGTTAATCTTTATGTTTATGAAGCTAAAAAGAGCAGCTTTAAAAATCAAAGGAGTTTCACTGAACAGCTTTATATTCCATTTAAGATCAAGAGCATTTTGTAGCCTTCTCCTGCGCACCTGGACAATCCTGTTGCCGCCGCGAGAGGGAAGGACGCAGGAGAGGCCTCGCCACAGCAAGAACTCTGCGGAGCAAAAATCATCTCTCATTCATGCGCACTTACTGGGTGAAACTTGCAATAACGTGTGGGGCATCAGCTCGCAGCCACGTCGCTTCATTCCACGCTTATGCTGGGGGCCAAGCTGAATCATTCTGGTGAAGCATTTAGCTAATGGCCGGCCAGTTAATTTTACAGTCAAATTTTGTACAGTCTATTTAGTTTCTCCCGTTTTTAAATAACTGCAACCTCCTGGGGAAATTCTCTAGTCCACCATCTGCTCCTTTCCTATAAATCCTCCTTTCAGACCTTACACAAGTTTCCGAGCTGCCAATCAGAACTTCTTTGATGTCTGGGTGAAAAAAACCAAAACAACCAAACAAACCCAACTATTCCAAACGGAAACATGCAGCACAAATAGATTAGTTATCCCCCAATCAGTAAAATAACGATAGCAGAGCGGCAGATACATCCTCAGTGGGATGAGCACTTAATGGTCCTCCCTGGCCACACCTTGGGTCAGGACGGTCGTGATCCAGGAATGATTTATCTCGTGTTTTTTGCTCGTTGTATTCTCTCCCAAGTTTCTGTGCACCCAAGCACCTCGCGTGCAACCATCTTGGTCAGCAGTGCCTTGGGACAGCTGGATATTTCCCAGGTCTAACCCCAAAGGAGGGTGGAGGAGAGGAGGAACCAACTTGGGTGCCACAAGGGTAACAGGGGACAGGGGAGATGTTAAAGCCCAAGCCGTGTTTCCCGTCCGTGAATTCACATAATCACGCTCGTGCAAGTGCTGCACTGCTCTTCTCCGGCTTGTGAAAACCCCAAAAAACTTGTGAAACCCCATGGGCTGCACAGATCCAACATTACACCAGACTTCTTCCAAACAAACAAGGCTGGAGGGAGTTTCAGCCACCCTGAAGACATCCAAGGAGTCAACAGACTGTGATCCAGCAGATGTCCCTCCCAGCCTATGCAAATTCCACAGCGGAAAAAAAATAAGTGAAGGTTTTATATCTGTTTTTAATGAAATTAGCATGAGTGCCTAAACTCCAAGCGTTAACAAACACCATGTAACATCCTGTGCTTCCATGCAGAAGGCAGAAGGAGAGCGGTACCCACGGGTAGGAGCTGGCTTTTGGCTGTGCCTAATTCAAATATTTGTCCCCAAGACAATAAATTCACACTTCTGCAAAGCGATACAACGGTGCTTACCCGAGCACCGGGGGTGTCGCCAATGCACCTACAAAACAAAGAGTGGGGGGATAACAATACGGCCTGAAGAATTTTTCTGAAAAGCATTAAAAGATTGATTGAAGGAAAACCAAACAACAACAAAGCAAATCCACAAAAAAGCACTTCAGATTAGAGAAAAAAACAGGTGATCGAACACGTGCGAAAAGGCCAAGCAACTAAGGGGCATGTTGAGCTTCCTCAAGGGTTTTATTTCTCCTCCCATCTACAGTTTTGGCTTTTTGTTCTGCTTTTTGGCCTCAGAACATACAGCCGAGTTGAGAATAGCAGATTGCACACAAGTTCTCCCCAAGCAAACTGCATGTGCAGGAACTAGTTAAGACACTTTCACAAACGTTTGAGAAATCTAAGAAAAAAAAATGTGAAAAAGAGAACTTTGTTATAAAGAGGAACTGTAAGAGCTTCCTTAGAAGTTCCTCAAAAAAAGGACAGACTTAAAGCTCCCAACAGCTATAACCCACCTAAATACTGCACAAGAATAATTCATCAGAAAGGATGCAATAGACATGGGGGTCTGGGCTCTGCATTAAAGACCCCAAAAATTCTGCTTGTACACCAGAAACTCAGAGTTTGCAGCTAATTGTCTTAATGACTGAACTGAAAAAATGGCAGGGGCCATAAAAATGCGTTGACCTTGTCTGCCTGCGAGCCACCTTACAGGGGGGCTTTATGCCACAAAGCTTAGGCTGAAACCAAGTAAGTTGCTACAATATTAAGACACAGACATCAGAATTCCTGACAGCAAACATCACTGTCACCAGTTTTTGGCCCCTCACCACAAGAAGAACACTGAGGTTCTGGAGTGTGTCCAGAGAACGGCAATGGACCTGGTGAGGGATCTGGAGCACAAGTCCCATGAGGAGAGGCTGAGGGAGCTGGGGGTGTTCAGCCTGGAGAAAAGGAGGCTGAGGGGAGACCTTCTGGCTCTCTCCAACTCCCTGAAAGGAGGGTGTAGCCGGGGGGGGTCGGTCTCTTCTCCCAAGTCCCAGGCGATGGGACAAGAGGAAATGGCCTCAAGTTGCACCAGGGGAGGTTCAGGTTGGATATTAGGAAGAAATTCTACACTGAAAGGGTTATTAAGCCTTGGAAGAGGCTGCCCAGGGCAGTGGTAGAGTCACCATCCCTAGAGGTATTTAAAAGCCAGGCAGACGTGGTACTTAGAGACATGGTTTAGTGATGGTTTTTGTCAGTGTTGGGTTGATGGTTGGACTCAATCATCTGAAAGGTCCCTTCCAACCTGGGCAATTCCATGATTTAGATCTGGAGATGACATCTAACACATTCAATACGTATTCCCAGTCTCTCCCAGGGGCAGCGGGAGGATACCTGGCAGTTTGGAGGCAGAGGCCAAAACCAGGAACGCTTTCAGGAGATAAGCAGCTGCCACCGGTCCCAGTGGGCATGAGGCTGGGTGGACTGGAGGGAGTTCAGAATGCTCATAAACCTAAGGAGCAACAGCAGTGCTCTCTGCTGTATCTACATTCAAAAGGAAACAGATGATAAGGGGGGAAAAAAACAGAAGAAAACAGCATGGCATGGACACGATACAGCTGGAACCGAAGCTCTGAGGGGGACAACGCAGCCCAGCCATGCAGGTTGTCCATCTCTCTCTTCCTAGCTGCATTCCTGGGAAAGGCCCAGTTTCCCATGGAAACTGCAAGCTCCTGCACTTCAGTCAGTTTATTCTAGTAACCATTAGAAAGCATTATTTATTCAGGCTCCCAAACACACAGAACAAACAGTGTCAAAGAAGGCCCTAATACTTGGGTGTGTCACCCACTCCCAAAATTGTCCTCATCAACTCTTGGAGAAGAAACGTCCTCCTCAGACCAGAGGAGCTTGGGATGCGACCGGGAGAAAGCGCTGTCTTGCTGTAGACATATTTGCCCCATCTGGGTTTTTTGTTTTTCCAGCTTATTGTCTCCTATTAACATTTTCCTAATAGTCTGTTTTAGCTCACCAAAACTCAGAGAAGAGCGTGCCCAGAGAAGCTGTGGCTGCCCCAGACCAGGCTGGATGGGGCTTTGAGCAACCTGGTCTGGTGGGAGGTGTCCCTGCCCAGGGCACGGGGTTGGAACTCAAGATCTTTAAGGTCCCTTCCAACCCAAACCATTCTGTGATTCTATGATAATTCTATCTGTAAGTTTATCTAAAAAGAGGGTGACCTAACTTCTTTGTAACACACTGACAGGTCCAAAACCACAATTAAGAGCCTGCTGCAATCAATGCAGAAAGAGTCCCCCACAACCAGCAGCTAGGAGCTAAAGCCAGAAAAACTCGGAATTGAAAAATAAAATAAGTCAGGTGCGGCGTCCGTCAACTGTGACGGTGGTTTGGCGTGGAAACAAATTAAGTCAGAAGACTCACCCTTCATCTTTGAGCCAAGGCTGGAGGTTAAAAG
Source organism: Calidris pygmaea (assembly GCA_003697955.1). Lineage (NCBI taxonomy): Eukaryota > Metazoa > Chordata > Aves > Charadriiformes > Scolopacidae > Calidris > Calidris pygmaea. The sequence continues at coordinate 3,022,072 of QJSC01020463.1, read as the reverse complement.
TGCCTCTTCTGCATGCCACGAGTGATGGGTTCAATGTACATGGCATCTAGTTACCCCTGCACCACAGGTCACTACGAGTCAGACGTGGCCCTCCCTGTCGGCCTTCAGCGTCACACACTTCAAAGGAGTCATTAAAAATCAAACAAGCCATTCTCAGCCAGACCCATGGGAAAGGGTTTGGGGGCAGGAGGTGCTGCTTTTATGCTGCTGACTTGGGTTAGAAACCAGGACAGTCAGCCCTTTGTCACCCAGTGCCTAGAAATAGATGGGTGTATATTTTAGATAGCTGTGTTCTGCTCTGCATATTAAAAAATTACATACAAAACAGCTGGTTCTTGGGTATTCTTTTTTTTTTTTTTCTCAAATTTAATCTGTACTCCACTTACTGAGGGAAACATAGGGTGATGTCTCAAACTGAACAATGCAGAAGCCACCTCCTCCGGCAGCCGCTGCTTGGGGACAGTTACTAGAAAAAGGCAGGCGGGTGATTGCCAGAAATAAAAACGGCTTTCCAACTGGCATGGGGTTTGTGCATCCAGTCAGAGATGACTAAAACATTTCCTGTTCTGAAACTTCCCGTTCAGGAAAAGCTACCGATGCGTGTTAAAAGGCTGTTCCCGTGACCACTTTAAGGGAAAAATAAAAATCAATTAATTAGTGGGTATTCAAAAAAACACAGAAGCAGTCCCTACAACTTTTATACTTTTTTTTTTTTTTTAAGCTCCTCTCTCTAAATCCTAGGATAAGGATGATCTCATACGTCTCTTTGGGATTTCATGCCAATCCATAACTCTAATCAACATGTGGAACTTGAAAATACAGTATAGGAAGAGGAAAGAACAGCTAAAAATTAAAAAGTAGCATAGAACAGTCAGTTCCACGGGCTGTGTGGTAAAACCTGGCACCAACATACACTGCAGAGGTGACAGGACACAACTTCTCCGTGTGACAACTGTTCCTGTAGAGCCTCAGAGGACTTGGAGACGCTCCTGCTTGTATCCACCCTGGGAAGGCACTACGGGACTACGGGAACTGCAGCTTTCTGTTCTATACAGCCACAGCCCACACGCTAAAAGACAGGTGGAGATATGCCTCTTGTTTCTAGCAAGCATCTTTTTCTCTCTTAAATAGAGGTTAACATCCTCCACACAGCACAAATCTAGCATGGGAGATTCTTCACAAGAGACCAAACTTGGGAGCCACCTCTGAAACAGGCTGTCCTGAAATAGCATGAAAATAAGAAGGGACAGCAGGGGATGCCATTCTTCTAACTCATTTGTTGCTTTTCTAGTGACAAAGCACAGAAGAAAGGAGAGTATATTGGCTCAGAAAACCCTTTTTCAAAGAATAACCTGCCTCTGCACAGATTTGCAGTATAACACGGGCAAGCTTTTAATGTCCATTTTTGACAGCTCAACAGAAACGAGTCAATTAATTAAATTGCTAATACAAAGATCGGCTAGCAGAAGAAAGACCATCTACTTTGTTGCAAAAAGAGGAAAAAAGGGAAAAATCACCACACCTGACTATGAGCATCACATACACTTCCACTGCACACCACTTGTCCTTTCCGCACTCATTTCTTCACCAGCCTCATGAATCGGGTCCGCTTTAACCACCCATATAGGAATTACAGTATATAAAGAATTACAGCTTAATCAGCATCCTCAGGATCTCAGGTGTGCTGGGGTGTTTCTAATATTTATTCCGAGTTCTCAGTTTCCTCAAGCCTACTAGATCTGTTGCCCAACTGGCTCCAAGCCCGGTCCTGCAGGTTGAGGTCACCTCTCTTTTGATCTACCACCATGAATGTGCAGAATTCACAACTCGGCCCTCAACATCTCCTAGTTCACCGCTGTCACCATGACGCTATCCATTCAAAAGCGCACCTGAACTAGGAACAGCATCTCGAGGACTTCCCCCGCCTCATCTGTTCTGCAAGTTTCCCATCTCCTAATATCACCCGCTGCTCTTTGAATAACTCCCCATCAATAATTCTTCATAAATAGCATAAAGGCCAAGCAGAATTACCGAAGTTCAGGGGTGCAAATCTAAGCCTATATATAAGTTCTGACTCAGAAGTTAGACCTTTAAACTGTCTGGGTACAAGTTTTAAAGGGAAATCAGCAAGTTGAAGTCTAGACAGTTGTAAAAACTCTGAAGTCCAAGTACTTCAGGGTACCACACCACAGCATGCCTACCTGGCAGGATTGTTCATCTTTGCTCTTCTTTCAAAAAAAAAGAACCTAAACAAAACCCCTCCAAAAGCCCCAACCAACCCCAAACCCAACCTACTTTAAGTATTTCATGAAGTAAAGAAACACACCTGTCTGAAAAAGCAAACCAACAGTCACTCGCAATGTAGGAGGGAAAACATTCCATAGGAGAAAAAGCCCTGTACTTTTGGTGTCTCTCACTTAGAGAAACAACTTTTAAAAAAATTTTGGAGGAACCCAACAGCATCACTTTAAAGCAACAGTATAGCCACTGGATGATGGAAATCACTGCAAAGTTTGAGTAGGACCTGGACCTGTGTCTGTGGAGCTGTGATGAATTCAGAGGTGCTCTGTACCAACATAGATATTTATACGCACATACACCTCGCCGTGGGATCACGGCTGACACACACTTCTCATGCAAACAAACAAGTACGCTTTTGCTAGGGGAGAAAAAAATATAAACTCTAAGATAACAAGCTCAGATCCAGGGCTCCCTTAATAGAAAAGCTGTTGCACCTTCACATACACCAGAAACATCAACAGACCCACTAAACACCACCACCAAAACGTACGTGGGTATCACATAATTAAACAGCACCAACCCTTCTTTCAGGAAATCATATTTTTCAAAGAATGACTCTCAGCTTGTTCAAGGGAACTGCTAGTAAAAGCTAGACAGAGATTGTGTTAATCTCAGAGAGGTGGTTTAAGAATTCAGGTTAATGTAACAGCTACAGATCATAATAATTAACTCTTAAGTTTCTGGTCCTGAGACACCAAAGCAATAAGCAGATGGTATCGAAGCAGAGACCGTATCTAAATGAGTCTGATTACAGACAAACAGCAAAACCCGAAACTTCCACAGTTTCTTCTCTGAAGTGTGGCTGCATGAAACAAAATTCTGTTGCTCTATCAGCTGCTGGTAGTTTTTATCATGTTTACTGCATTTTTAAAAGAAAGGGTTTTCTCCTCTCTTCCTTCAAATCCCTTTCAGAAACCACTTCCCGCAGTCTGAATTATGAAAGGCATCTCCACTCAGAAGCCATCTGCTCCTCTCCTCACACACACACGCTGTGCCCGCTCCAAGACAAACGCGACGCAGAATCACACAGCGTGATCCCACTTTTTTGGTGTGTTAGGACCACTCAAGCAGGAGCAGCTCCCCCCACCCCATCCCCATCCTCATCGCATCCCAACCCCTTCCTCCCTTCTCTCTGTCTCCTTCTCTGGGGTTTGCTGGGGAGCACCATGCTGTGAGCTTCCAAGGGCAGGACTTGAGAGGACCAGCTTCCCAACCTGCACGCAAACACACACAAAAAAAGACGAGTTTGGGAAGGTGACAGCATTTTGCACGTTCGTTGTGGCCGAGATGAAGCGATGCCTACCTTGCAGGGGGAAGGACCCTCCGCTCTCCACGCACCCCGTGCCCACCACGTTCTCCAGCAGAGCTTTGGGTCAGCTCAGCAGAACCGGACGCTGGCAAAGCATCACCTCAAAGGGTCTACCGACAAACCCTTCCAGCATCCATAGACCTGCAGCCCTTCACAAATCAGTGCCAGCCCTCTTTGACAGATGGGAGGAAGGACGGCGCTGGCACCCGAGGGACTTCCCAACACCGTTCTAGCAGGGCAGTAAGAGACAAACTAATTAAATCCCAAATTCCACCGGTTTAATCCCGGCCTGGCCACTTGCTGTGCGCTTCTTGCCAGCTGTCCAGGTACCACATGGAAGGGGAGGTGAGGGATGCTCTTGCCAGGAACACATGGGAGAGAAGCAGAACGCCACCAAGGTGGCAAGGGGTGGGAATGCTGGCAACCCAGGAGAAGGCAGGGGCAGAAGGAGCATCTCAGGCATTGACACCAACCCCAGAGGCCAGGATTTTTATAGGAGTAAAGAAAAAGGCAATGCCCCGTGAGAGTATGTTCACAGGAGCACCCGACAGCAACAGCAAGGTGCTGTAAATTGGTGTAAAGCAGTTTTTCAAGTGACTTTCCTATTTACTCAGCGCTCCTCACTATGCTGTTTGACCTGCTAAAGGTAATCAGAGCAAGAGTACCTTCAGGCACCTGCTCCTGCACAGGCTTGTACTAAAACCTCTGTTTTAGCATAGAAATCAGCCATGGCAATACCACGCTGTCGTGGTTTGGGCTGGTTTAGGCTGATGCACAACAGCATCGTTGCAGCAACACAATTCAGAAGGATGTTACAACCTTCCCACTCATTTGGTGTATCCTCAGATACATTTGGGAGATATCTAGGAGATATTCCCACCTGCTCCCAGACTGTAGAAATTAAAGCATTTTCCCTGCAGCTCTTCAGGGGTGCTTCTGTCACAGGTTGTCTGTTCTGTCAAAAAATTGTCTAACTGCTACTTTATAAAAAGCAGGAAGTGCAACATCAGTGTTTCCTGAGAAATGCTTCATGATCTATTGAAAAAAACACGCCAAGTAAAAGCTACAGTTTGAATTGTCAGGAAAGGACTTTGCAATTCCCACTTTGTGGCCAAGCCTATCAGCAGCAGAGCAAGGGACAGGTTCTGCTTCCCACGGAAAAGTTAAAGGATACTCAGACAAAAATCCTTCAGTAGTTAACCAGTTTCCATACAAAGCCAATTTAACAAAGGCATAATGCCAGGCACAGTGTTAATATGCTACATGGTGACACATAAACACAAAAAACCTCAGTATAAAAATAAGAAGGGGTGAAATTCTCAAAGGGTTTGAAGCCCGGCTGCTTAATGAATGATTTGGTTCAGTGGGCAAGCAAACCCAAACACACACACAGCCTTACAAACGCCTGAGTATTTGGATCAAGCTCAGCCAGTCAGAGCCCACACTCACAGCACAAAGTCCAAAGAAGTGAATGAAAAAGGTCACGTAGTGCTTCTGTACCTCAAAAAGAATGTAACAGCTCTCCAAGTGTCATGCTGGATTCAACAATGTAAAGCACGCTCCTTTACATCAATGATCTTTACTGATTTATGACTAAAAATTCTTGCAAATGCACCTACTGCCTTTTTTTCCCCCTTGTTTTTCAAGTAAGTCCTGCTTTTCCAGTAAGACATGCCTTATTTGAATCAATAGGCCATACTGCCTTTCCTGTTACAGGATGCAAGAGATCATTAAGAAGGCAGGAGAAATCTAGCAAGATGAAGCACAACATACCTCTCTCACCATAATTTCATCCAAAAATGATCCAAAAAATTTCATCTAAAATTAAGTAGTCACAGTATCTCCAAGATGACAGCTTTTAGAAGCACCTAGAGATGTTTGAGATGATCACAGCATCCCCAATGAGCACACACCAGCTTGGAGACAAGAAGGTAGTTCCTCTAGAGCAGAAGACAGGAGGGAGTTTGGGACGATCAAGTGGAATTAGCAAGTTTAAATTTGACTAGAACATTCATCTGCTGCTGTGATATATGCTACTTGTGATCTTTGATGACAACTCAGTGTTGCTCCCCAGGCACAGGCCATTGAGAAGAAAGAGCCCCGAGCAACCAAAATGACTTGCACCAACATCTCACCCTCTCTCATTCAGTCACTGATCCTGTCCATTCCTGATCCACTTACGAGATCCACGGAGATCACGGCACAGGAGGCCACGGTTGTGAAGTTCTCACCCATTTTTAGAAGAGCAGCAGAGAAGCTTTTGCTCAGGGAGCTGTGCTCACTGCAGTAACGTTTACTGAGAACTCGTGGTACCCCTCAGTCCGCTTTGGCAAGCGAGGCACAAAGCCCTCTAATAGGCAATGCCGTGGCCAAACCAAACCAGAGCAACACCTCAGCCACGTGCCAGCGCTGGCTTCTCATTTCCAGTCCAAATCCTGAGAGCTGTTAACTTCTGGATACGTTAAGATGTTAGGAAATGTCGCCACCCACCAAACAGGGGCCGGAGGGGATATAGTATCTCGCAAACAATGGAGTGACTCTCTCTTAAATTAGGTAAGTATGAGGCTATTCCTAGTGAAGGATAAGTAAGAAGCTAATGGCGGTTATTAATAGCCCTTAAAGCCAACAGTTCATCTGAGTTAAATGCAAGAGTACTAATCCCTTTGTGACCTTCCCCATTTTTACTGGGGAAATGGACGAAGTCCCATGAAACACTGTCAACCCCACTTCTCAACTGTTTCAAATCTTGAAAATGACACTAACCTGAAGCAGGATCTACCAGGCTCTGCTGTGTATACACATCACCGAGGATTTAAAACAGAACCAGTAGGCAGGAGCTTTGCCTTTTACCACCTCTTCAAATTCCATAGCATTTTTGCCTCAGACTTCCACAGGTATTTAATCTACACGTTAATCTGCTACGAGCCCATGCCCAGGGACTATAGATCATACAATCTGAGAAACTGGATCACAACGATAAAGGTGATAAGGATTCTTGCTGTTCTTCACTGTTAGTCACAAATAATTGCCCCAGAAAACTTGCTCGTGTAGCAAGAAAAATTATTACTAAATCCAGTCGAGCCTTAACCTGAAACCCAAGAGCTTCTTGACCAGAAGCGTGGAAGAGAATAAACAGTAAGAGATCTGAACTGCTCAGTTTGAGAATGTTTCCTCTGCACCTCTACTTCAAATGTGAACAACGAAATACATCCATAATCACAAAAGGTAAGATATAAAGGGCATAAAGCATCTTCCTTCTGGGGCATAGGACAAACACTGATTTTTCCCAGAATGGCAGAATTCCCTCTCTACACACACTGGTACCGAGAAGCCACTGAGCTTCTTGAGCCTCTCCTCAGTAGGACTTCTTCTGATGCAGGTACAGACGAGCCAAAGAGCTAGTTTGAAACAGCAAGGACAAAAGCAAGCCAAAATTTCCCCTGCTGGCTGACACTTCACCTTTCTTCACCTTGGCTTTCGCCAGAGCTTGGGAATAAACAGGGGAGAGAGGGACACGAGCCTGCTCAATGGACAAAGCACACACCTGGCAAGGCACTTGGGCTAAGGACACGTCTGGTATTACGAAGCAAACAAAGCAAACTTACATTATTTATCTCTGAAGTAGTAGTATTGGTTTTGATTTGTGGCTTGGAGGTTGTTTGATTTTGCTCAGATTAGCAAGCGGCTCTGTACAACTCAAAACATTTTAAGACCGCAGTGTACACATTTCTTCTCGGCGCTTACTGTTGTTCCTGCACAGAAAAGGCTTTAGGGAGCGTTTCTATTACACAGTAAAGGAAAGACAACCCATGGCACTTGAACTGTGAAATGCTGCACTTGTTCCAGAATATCTATTATATGTGTTTGCAGAAATCCATGAGAACTGTGCCTAGGCCATCCACAACGCGGAGAAATAACAGCGAGCTGAGTTGTGCAATGTAAAGTTACACAACTGGAATGTGAAAGGACTGAAGTTTCACTGACTTTGTACCAAAGTTACAAAACCGAAATGCAAATGCCTTCTTTCTCAGCTTTACCTAGTGTCCTTCTCTTCCACAGCCGATGTTACCTAGGGCACGAAAACCATCTACAACTGCTCAGCAGACTTCCTCAACACAGGATCACGCTCGTTCCGCGTGCTGCTCTGTATCTTATAGAATCTCAGAATGGTTTGGGTTGGAAGGGACCTTAAAGATCATCCAATTCCAACCCCCTGCCCTGGGTTGTAACTGGATGCTCTTTCAGGTCCCTTCCAACTCTAACCATTCTATAATTCCAGCACACTTCATAGATGCTGTCAAGAACCCAGGCTGCACGGCTACATATAAGGGTTCACACCCCATACTATTTTTCTTGTAAAAAGGTAAAATACACCTATAACAGTTTCTGTGACAATGGTACTAGAGCCATCATCCAAAACCCCCATCTGCCTTGAATTCTTATGCAAATTAGAGAATCTTAGTTTGTATTTTGCAGAAGTTACTCAACAATAATTTCCAGTATTTTGCAACCAGCTGCTTTAAAATGACAAATATGAGAATAAAGAGGTAATTTGGGAATATCCATCTTCACAAAAAGCAGCAATCATGCCAGGAGTCAGGGCTCTGGATCAGAATCAGGTCTGATTTGATAACCCTGACTGTTTTATAGTTAGATAACTTCAAGCATATCTGACAGTACCTGTTCCTCTTTTTCTTTGGTCTTGCTCCTGGAGACTCGGGAAGAGGTAACATCCTGAGCTGGAATGACAGAGATTTGATGCAGTGGCATGTTCATCACACCGTCTTGTTTGGTCCTATCATTTACAGGAAGGAGGCTTGAAGGCAGTGCTCACTCGGTGCCATTCTCAGGCCTTGCACCTAAAAGATAAAAATATTAGATGATGTTAAAGCACTTTGAAACGCAATTATTGCTAAACCAAAGATAAGCCATTCACTGGAACAAGGTGCACCTCTTATTTTCTCTCTGGATTCTGAACAGGAGAGAGTTTGGTGAGAAATGACACAGGAGTTTTAAGGCGCTAGAACCACGTCAGAGCACAATTTATGCAAATGAATCGATCAATAAATTATCAGCCAGACCTGAAAGCGGTCCAAGAGCATTCAGAGGGCAGGGATGACGCCCAGGTCTGCGTGGATTGGGAGGAGGAGGAAGAACAGCAGAGGTGCAGAGAGCAAAGCTCAGGCAGGTGGTTTCCTGAGCTGCCAACCCCCTCCACGTGGGATCAAACCCCTTCGGGCATCGTACCGAATCGGGCTGAATTCCGTAGCTTTGGTTAAAAACAGTCAGTGTCCTGCATTTGGCTCCAGCAATTCATATACACACATACCAGCTGGCACTAGAAAAACGCATCACGTGAGCTGTTCTTTTCCTAAGGCTATTAGAGAATAATATAATCAAAATCCCTTGCTAGGGATCGGGAATCCACTGAACTACATGCACTTTATCCTTCTTTTGCTAATACAACAGGGAAGCATTACACACAGGAAAGACAGTGATAGACACAAATTAGCCAAAATTTGCAACGCTAATCTGGAAGGCAGGCATAATCAGCCATACCTTCTATTAGATTAGTGAAGTTACATTAAATAAAAAGCTTTTGAAACATGTAGGATCGTGGAGAGTTTATTTGGAATGTAACCTGCCACAAATGAGACACAATCAATTGTGTTTAAAGAAAGGATTAGAGGGGAATTAACACAGCAGGGACTATGCTAAATAGGGCAACTGGATGATGCACCGTTCTTCTGTTTCCATAACACACCAACTTTTTCTTTGTTTGTTTTTGAACCTGAGAAAGCACTAACCAGAGGATAAATAGATGCCCTATATATCACGTCACTTAACAGTTAGAAAGTAGAATAGCCTAACATTTAACGCATACCTTTAACATATATTGCACGTTTTTAATTGAATAATTAATTAACTGCAAGTTTTAAAGATGGGTGAAGCTTCCTAGGTTTTTGATTCTGCAAAAGATGCTCGTCTGTTTCTAGTCCCATCAGACCCCACAGGAGTCCTGCAGTTGCGTAAAACAAAAACAAGATCAAATCTGTTGACTGCTTTTGATTAAACAGCAAGAAAAAAATATAAATTACATATCCCAAGGCACTTTATTCGGGGAATGACAGTTCAGTATCCTCTTTGCACGGAGGGGAAAGGAGTTATCAAAGGTCACAGAGGAAGCCAGGAGCAAAACCAAGAATGCAGGCAATGCCTGCTGCTCCCCAATCACACACTCAATTTGCTGGATGATGCATTCTGCCCATCAGAGGGCTCAGCCAAATTCAGAAGCGCTTCTGACACGTGGTCAGGATTTATATTACTTCCACAGACACCAAGACGGCGCACGCATGAGAGCTTTGAAGGCAATGCCTCCGCAACTTCTAGGCATCACCGATTTTAAAAATAAAACACATCTATACGCATAAGCAAGTAACAACAAGGACACTTCCTTACTGGAGGACAAAGCAATAAATAAAGTTTTCTCAATAAAGAGATAACACAGAACCTACCCAGGTCCTCCACACACCTATTTAGATGCATCCTCTAAAAGAGCTGAGCCAATAGTGCCAGAGGAGAGATAAACGTGGGCTGAGACAGGAATATCACACCGCAATAAACAAAGCAGGAAGGGAAGGTGTTTTCCCAAGAAAACATAAGGAAATGAAATCTGGAGAACGTTAAGCTCCAATGAAAATACGCCAGGTAATATGCTCTGTGCTGCTGCCAGCGAGAGCTGAGCCAAGGGGAAGGAGATGGATTCCACTCTGTGTCCCCCACAAAAAGGGTTCCAGGCTTGCAGGCAAGGACAAGTTACTACCATAAAGAAAACAAGGAAAATTATTAGAAAACACAGTTAAACCCCTCCAATCATGACAGACAAGTCAAACCCGTTTTTCTGCAGGTACTTCGAGGATAGCGCGTGTTAGAATTCTTTGAAAGAGCTCAACCAGCAGATATAATCCAATTAGATATTCAAAGATGTTGTGAAACAGCCCTCCCCTGGAAAAGAAGCCTGGCAGATGCTCTAATAAAGCCTGCTTTTGTTCAAGGCTGGCTTAGAAAAAGCTCTAAACTTAACCCAGATGCCCCACTGCAGCATCCCCAATCTGGAAGGTCCCTAATAATGCACATACTCAAAGCCTGTTCATCTCAACCTGAAGCACGTTAACTCCTCAGGGCTAATTAAAGGATAAAGTTACATGAGTCTGCGGACCATCTGCAGCACCAAGTGCAAGCAGATGCCAGAAAAGCAATGCCACTCAACACAAAACAAGTTACAACAAGCTCTTTGGGACTTTTTTCTGCACCACGAGCTTCCTGATCTAGGGGTGGGGAGTTGGGCACCTGCGAAGAGGCATCCAAGCTTCAAGCACATCAAACTGGTGGCCTGCCAAAAAGGCTCACCTGCTCCTAGATACTCCCTTCTCTTCAGGATTCCAGTTAGATGTTCAGGCCATCCCTCATGGCTACAGCAGCCACCCAACAGCTGAGTACAATCACCCAGAAGATCGCAGATAAAGGCCCAGCTTCCTCATCCCCTGTGTGGTACTTGGTTCACAAACCACATGGGCAAGGAAAGTCCCATGACCACTGTTCTGTTCACGGAAAAAGGACTTCCCACCTCCTTTGTGCCTGGAAAGCTGGAGTAATCATGGGATGGCAGGACAGGAGAAAGAGAACACATGCAGAAGCCAGATCATCTGCCTGTGAAGGAGGAGACATCCTGTTCTCTCCTGCCCCCGTGGCTGTTCACGTATTATTCACTGGAGGAAAACAAGAAAACCTCTTAGGAGTTTGGACGTTCAGCAAACAATAATAAAGCTAAGCCTGTTTTCATAGCTGGGCCCTTTAGGGATTTCTTTATTGATGCTGCCAACAGCCGCCGAACCACAAATACAGACTCCTCTTGGCCAAGGAAGTTTCCCGCAGACCTGGCTGGGGCAGATGGAAATGCCAGGACAAAGGACAGCCTGAAGCTCTCCTGTCCTCCCCCATCTATAGCCACATTTGTTCCTGCACAATGGATTCCAGCAGTAATGCTATTGGGGAGAGCCTTCAGAAACCAAGGCCAAAAAAGGCAAAAGAGGTCAAAATCCCGGCCCCGGAGCCCACAGTGGAGTCCTCAAGGGAGCTAAAATGTCACCCACCCGGGGAGTCCAGTTGTGCTCTCTGCAGGGCAGGCAAAACACCGACTAAAAATGCCAGCAGACACCTGGAACCACATCAGCTGGGTTCTCATTGCGTTGCTGGAACCACAAAGCTCAGGGAGAACACTCTGATCCAGAGGAAATGGGACAAACCGTCTCTGAGGGCAGTTAAGAAGAAAAAAAGGAAGGAAAACCACAGACGTGACTCAGGCCTGGTGGCTGGGGCCTTCCCCTGAGCCATACATGTCCTGACAGCAACAGAAGCAGAAAATAAGGTCTCCCTGGGTTATGAGCATTAATTACGTGAGAGGGGACAACCCACCACAACAGGTAATCTCGCTGTAGAAGAAGCTGGGAGACCACTTGAAGCCCCACTTCTACCACCCATCAGGGCCTCAGTTTCCCAACTGACAAAACAAGAATGTAACTTGGCCACGAGACGAGCCCAACAGCCCGTGAATTGCCAGACTGTTAGGGTGAGAAGTGCCACTGGAAGAACCCAGGTGAGGACACCAGTCTGCTGTCCCTCACCTGCCACCCGTTACGCATTCCAAAATAAAGGCTAAACCGGGGCAAATAAGCACAAATCATGGTTTCCTGCCTGTGGTTTGGCATCTACCAGAAGATAAATACATACAGTACGAACTGCAGATTTTATCAGTTCATTTATACTTCAGAAAGTCCACTGAGAAAGAACTCCAGCAGAAGCTCTGGAGCTGTGGTGGCACTGGCTACAGATCTCCACTGGCCATATCCAAGGAAAAGCATCCTGAGGATGCATGTAGGTGTGCACACATGCTTTGCATTACTCACAGGAGGGGGAATAACACGGTTGTTTTCCTATTTAAAGTACAATACACTCTAGATTACAAAAGAATCTGTCTTCATGTGCACGAAAAATAACCCTTGGAAGCTGTGGTGTAAGCTGGATGATGGTCACTGACAGAAGGGAACTGGAACGAATTTCACCCATAGTTATTCCTGTCTGCCCCAAGGCTTCCTTCACTTTTCTTCAACCCTCCAGCCCCCGTTAATGACAACAAGCTGTATCACACAGGTCAGTTGTTTGATAATCTGCTGGGGGGTGTGTGTGGGTGGGTTAAAAATAAAGCAAGAGGTCGCTGCTGTCCAGATAATCCAGACACTCTGCATCACCGTGAAAATCCTGCCATGGAGTGGGCATGGGCTGTGGACTTCAGGGGACCCACCAGCTGCAGGGTGGAAAGTGCTGCCCCCAGGCTTGGTGGATCCCTGTCGTGACTTCCAACCTTCTGAAACTCCCCCTCCACCTGACCAACCCAAACAGGAATGGAAAGCCTCCGAAGAAACCTCCAATTGCTGTGAGATGGTGTAACATCTTTGTCAGCTGACTTAATCTCTCCTAGGGAGGTTTGAAACGTAGAATTTGAAATGTGGTGCCCCATCCCTGGAGGTGTTCAAGGCCAGGCTGGATGGGGCTTTGAGCAACCTGGTCTGGTGGGAGGTGTCCCTGCCCAGGGCAGGGGGGTTGGAACCCGATGATCTTTAAGGTCCCTTCCAACCCAAACCATTCTGTGATTCTATGAAATAATCTATTAGCACAGCTCTGGAATTGTTCTTCTGCAGGAGGTCTTGATGTGAAATCTCAGAGTCTCATTAAAAAAAAATAAATCCTTTGGTTTTTGGGTTTTTGTTGTTGTTCTGAAGGTAAGAGAAGCCCAAATCCAGTGACCTCCGCAAATTCCTGTGTGCATCTTAACTTTGCTTATCCACCCTGGCATTTCAGCTGGATACAGCTTATGCCTACTTTCTGTACGCTACATCTTTCCATATTTGCAAATATTTCCAATCCTATTAGCTTGTGTTGGCTCCAGTTTGAAGCTTTTATTTATTTTATTTTGAGCTCGTCCGGCCTCCTCCCCTACTAATACAGCCTACATAATCCTTTCCTAGAGAGGACAGATGTGCATTTTCAAAAACAGGATCCTGCATCTGTGTTTCATTTTGTTTTGCTGTAGCTTAATCAGTACTTTGTTAACAGCATTATTTAGGAGATGTTATCAAGCCTCACGCACTTCACATGCATTTGTTAACTTGACAAACAAATCTAATCAAGGCAGCTTAAGGGGGAGAAATGAACACTTCTTTCCCTGCAGTACTTTTCACGTTTCGGGGCCACTACGACGTTAGAAGTGAAAAGAACCCTTGTACTCAGACCAGGCAGATATAATTCGGGATTATTGCTATTTACAGCTATGCCTCTGCCCATTTATCTCCCATTGTTTACCAGCTCAGCTGCAACTTCTCATTTATCATCTCAGTTCCTCCTTTCCTCCACCTGCTAGCATCCTAAAAATAATCAGCTTCAAGACTTAAAGATATTTTTCTTCTAATAATTAAAAAAAACCCCAAACCACATGTTATTATGTAGTTGAAATGAAAATAAAGACTTAGAAAGGGGACAAGAGATCCTTCTATGTGTTACCCATGTTCCCTTTGAAAGTTTCTCAATGTACAGGAATATATAGCTGTAGCACTACACACAACACAGAGAAATAGAGGTATCTGCCAGCTCTGGCTGACTCCTCTCAAAATAAGAATATGATTGTTTTTACAAACGTCATGCAATTCAACAAGTGAGCTGTTAAACTACAGCATCAATAAATAATGGTGCCAGAGCTCTCAGCAACCCCCTCCCTTGATTTCAGTGGAAGCTGAGTGAGATCCGCACCTCTGAAAAACAGATTCCTTAAAACCTGCCCCCTTCAAATCAAATCAGCTGCTAAGTGCAGTTATGAACTAGCTTGGTAGCATTCAGAAGAAACCAAATGTCGCTTCCCTCCGTTCTAATAACAAAATAATAACGGTCATTACAGAGAAAAAATAAATTACTTTTGTCCACTACTAATAGCAAGTCACCTGCAACGGCAGCATCAGTGGTTGCTAGATAATAAACATTTTTAAGTACTCTCCTTGTATATTTATTGATGAAGCAGTCCACAAGAACACCAGCCATAATCCCTGGGACAAGCTCTAACTACAACAAGCAAAAAGACAGAGGGGTAGAGCAGAAGCTTCATCCTCTGCACTGGGAAGCCCTAAGAGTGGAGGCCTGGGAGAGGTCAACAGCCTGGGCTGCTTCTTTCTCAGCCAGCAACTTGCTCTACCTGCTTTGCTGAATTTCCAAACCTATTTGCATAAGGGGGTGCCACTCGATAATCACCATTTGACCTCACCCCTTTGACAACACATCTTCCTGCCCCAAGGTGCTTCCCAAAGGAGCAGGTCTAGCACGTCAATCACATGGCGAGCTGTGAGCCTTGACAGCTTGGCTGCAAAGCAGGATGTAAATCACAGCACGGGACTTACCTTGTTATCAGGCTCAGCCATGATCCCACCAGCTCCCACCAGAAGTAGACACAGTCTTTCTGAGAAGTTAATGTCCCCCTTACAAAAGAGGCATTCTCCCCTCCAGAGCAAAAATTCATTTGTCTTGATCACATGGCTCAAATTAAATTTTTTTCTTAAAGATATGGGTGATGACTTGCTGCTTCGTAATACTCATTGTCAGATAACAGCAAGCCACAGCACCACACCTACGGCTACAGCTTTGAGAAAATCATAGAATGGTTTGGGTTGGAAGGGACCTTCAAGATCATCCAGTTCCAACCCCCTGCCCCGGGCAGGGACACCTCCCACCAGACCAGGTTGCTCCAAGCCCCATCCAGCCTGGCCTTGAACCCCTCCAGGGATGTGAAAAGCTGCTTTTCTTTCTTCACTACGTGTCCAGAAGTGTTGCACAGCAGTAAGCTACATGGATTCCATCACAGCGTGCAGATGGGGGATGCAATGGTCAGTGCAGCTTTTCCTCAAGAAACCACAAAAATTAAGGCTAGAGCACGCAGCGGTGAGATTTCATACAATGTGAAATTCTTAAAGGAAAATAAAAAAGGTCAGACAGCTGTGAGCACAGGTTTGGGAATGGCCCACTAAGGTTGCTGCAGTTGGTCCCCTGCAATCACAGATCCCACACCAGCAGCACAGAAGGGTCCAGGGTACATCCATTGGACACAAAAACCCCTCCTCTCCACGGGCAAAAGCCAAACCCCACAGAACAGTGACACGCCAGGGAAAGACAGCAAGTGGTGTCAAGGACAAGGCAACACCCCAGACCTCCAGAACAACAGCAAATCCATTGGGGAAAAACACCCACATGATCATTATGATTTGGCAAAGCACTCCATACGATAATCTGTGGGTTTTGAGAGCAAATGTTAATGAATTATAATGAAATAGAAAGAGGGACATACTAATACATGTACAGGCCAGTGAGAGAAATCTGCACAAACATACATTTACACGCAAATTTCTACTCTAATACCCAAATCCACGTGACATGTGTGACACCTATGGAGAACTTATGACCACCTCCCATTCTCTACTATAATCCTGTTGGGGTTCACTAAACTCTGAATTAGTTCTGAAATCCAGCGAAAAACTGCTCTGCGTTTGTATCTTCAAAATTAATAAAGCCCATTAAAACCAAATGCATAGATTTACATCACGGACAATGAAAGCCTGTGTTTCTAGAACAGTGTAAATATTTACAGCGCAATATAGCGGTGAAACAAAACAATCTCACCATTGTTCGGCGAGGACATTGCTCACATTCTGCATTGTGCAGAGATAACAATGATGCATTTTGGGGGAAAATCCTGTGCTGCATCACTTATTTTCCATTACATCAGAGGCGAACAGCTGTAAAAGCTCTTTATGAACAACAGGAGCCTAAGCAACATTCTCCACTATTGTTGAACTGCTACCAGGCAAAACGTTCCTCTTAAGCCAGAGTAAGAAGAATATACTATTGACTAAATGATTCTGTGTTTTGAAGGAGTATGAAATCATTCCTTCTTTATCTCTGGGTAAATAAGAAATTTCCCAAGTGGTGCACATAAGAACATATTTCTTTTGAATGATTTAAGAGGTAAATGCCAAGTAACTCTTCATTTAGAGGTTTAGGCTACAATGTATCTTCGCTCTGGAAGTCTTAATAAAAATCTAGATTTCTGGATCATTACAACAAACCTTTAAGCTCTGAGGAAATAGCTGTAAACCACATTCTTTAGGACTCGCATGATGCAAACGAGAGCCTAAACCCAGTGTCCTCAAAAGTTCAAGCACAAAAAGGGCACTGTACCAAGCATTCTCTACCTGATCCTTCCACAAACTTGCAGGACATCGTCAAGTTATGTTTTCAACCATAATTTCCCACATTTTAAAGCAACCTGAACTTCTGATGCAACACTAGCTACCAGAAGTCATTTGCTGTCCCCTAAAGTCGAGTTATAAATTCTAAATATATTTTAAATACAGGGGAATGCTATGAGTCATTCAAGTGTAACAGCTTTTGCTGAGAGCTTTTTCTTGGGAAGTATATTCAGGCACAGCACGTCTCCTTTGTGTTTTTCTGTTTCCATCTTTTTCCATGCTGATACTTTCTCTACACGTTTGCCAATGTCCAACAAGAAACCCTCTGACCAGAGGGTAACACAAGCACTATGAGCTGCACGAGAACTTGTGCTCCAGTCGGAATAACCAGCCGGAGAGGGGTGTCCACAGTCCCACAGACATAAATGCCCATCTCTATTTCAAATATCAACAATACAGAGGTGTGCTCGCTGGCTGTGGTTCAAGAAGGCGAATCATTTAAGTTCTCCACTTTGGTCAATTCTGGGCTCTCCAGTTGTAGAAGGACAGGGAACTGCTGGAGAGGGTACAGCAGAAGGCTACAAAGATGATGAGGGGACTAGAACATCTCTCTTACAAGGAAAGGCTGAAGGACTTGGGCCTTTTTAGTCTGGAGAAAACTGAGGGGGGATCTGATCAACGCCTATAAATACTTCAAGGGTGGGTGTCAGGACGATGGGGCCAGGCTTTTTTCAGTGGTGCCCAGGGACAGGACAAAAAGTAATGGGCACAAACTGGAACATAGGAAGTTCCATCTAAACATGAGGAGGAACTTCTTTCCTGTGAGAGTGGCAGAGCCCTGGAAGAGGCTGCCCAGAGAGGTGGTGGAGTCTCCGTCTCTGGAGACATTCCAAACCCCCCTGGTCATGTTCCTGTGCAACCCACTCTGGGTGACCCTGCTCTGAGAGGGGGTTGGACTGGATGATCTCCAGAGGTCCCTTCCAACCCCATATCATTCTGTGATTCTGCGGCAGGATAATAATACTTCCAACTGCCTCCCCCCACCCCGGCTGTTTCAGTCACACAAACGGCTTCTGTTTGCTCCTTACCACGGCAATGGATGGTACCTGGTACAACCAAACACACAGACCAAAGTGTTACGGTAAGACAAGAAATAAGAGTAGCACACATCAGAATCTCTCCTTCAGGAGCAATCCTCATCCAAAAAATCATCCTCACCAAAAATCGCCAGATCTTGACTTGAGACAGTTGCTATCCAGACAAACATGGTATTTGTCATAAATTCCAACATGAAAATTATGCTCTGAAGAGTTTAAGAACCTCTGTGTCACAGCATTATCATTAAAAAAGTAAAGCTATATGGTCTGTGACCAGAATGAATTCCCCTCCAGGACAAGCTGGCCTCTTCCAGCAGCGTCCTTATCAGGGGACATGTTGGGCGGATAAAAAGGCTGCGTGTGCTCTTCTTATCACCGGCGTCCCTGGCGCGGTTTAAAGGCCTGGCAACCGACTCCAGACAGCTGACAAACAGCCCGGCTCCCCTCGCTCCGGCTCTGACACCAACACGCAGGGAGAAGCATCAGCACAAAGCAGATTCCCTTCATCGGGGTGTTATTTCACGCCAGGGCGCTGGCAATGCCCATCCTACCCCCCAACAAGGGTGCTCTGTGCCACCCGAAAAGAAGGGACGGGCATTACCAAACCCCACAGACAAGGCATTCCTTACCACGGTCTAGAAAGGGCCATTCATCCCCACCATACCTAAAATTAGCCGCTGGGTGCAATCACGAGATGAATACACGGCTGTGGATTCCTTTAAATCACTGCCTTCTTACCCGGACAAGAAACCAGTGTCCAGCGGCTGCTTCCTCACCCTCTTGGGTTGTCCTCCCGCTGGGTTCAGTAATCGAGTGTTGACCCTTTCTGTCCCACCTGATATTAGTCCCTTCATTTCTACAAATATTTAGAAGTTGAGAGAGTTTAAGAAAAGTTGAGAGAAGCAGCACCAAACTCCACCAATCCATTCCTAAGCACTTACAACAATCTGTAAACAGTCCCATTAAAACAAGATTCTGTACCATCATCCTCACAGCATCTGGTTTCTCTCCTAAATTCCCCTCCCAAACGCTGATTCTCCCCAGGCTTTCCCCTCTGGCAAAACAGAGATATCGCTTCAGTCTCTGCTTGTGTCCTATCTGCAGGTTATGAATTTGAATACTTCTCTAATTGGAGATCAGCTGTGGAATTAGAAGGTGGGTTCTTTTCAGCAAATGTCTGATTGAGCTGGAGCTGTTGTAAATTAGTCACTGCCTCACCTAAGACTACATGTTATGATGTTCAGAATTCCGTGACACTCTATCTCTTCAAAAGCTATAATCTACCAGTCATCTTTGCCAGGAAGAGAAAAGAGGGAGCAGCTATCACTCAGACAAGAAAAGACTTCTTAAGATCTTTGGGTTTCTCACTCAAAGCCTGGAAAGAACAGCAATTCTTTCTACATGGAGAAAAGCCTGGATGAAGATGGGAGAGGAAGAGGTCTAGAAAGGCACAGCCACCTTCATACATCAGTGAAGACACTTACAAGCTCGAGTCGAAACACCAAAACCATCCCAGAACCACCCCTTCTGTCATGCTGGAGTGGCATCTTTTACGGAAGAAGTGGTAGAAGACCCAGCGACAGCACATTGTGCTGTTTTATTGCTCATCATGTAAAGCAATTTTGGCAAAAATCATAAAAAAATGACAGCATCTCAGAAAAGCATGTCTGTGCTGCAGTACATCCATGTTCCTGGCCTCAGTGGGATGCGCTGCGTACAGCTGAGCTGAGCTGCTTTCCACTCCCATCCCCTGCTGAAAAGAATCACTTTCAGACTTGAAACCCAACAGTTTCATCAGCTTATTAAATTCCCTGTTCCTGGCTCAGATGTCCCTCATATGCATTAGATTACATCAACCACGAAGACCTGTGGATACAGCTCAAAGGAGGCCACTCAGAGCTTGGATCATCAGCTCCAAGTTTCTCCTCCCTTACTCACAGCAGCAGTGACACAAACTGTGTGACAAGGGTTGAGTAGATAGTTTGTGGGGTCATGTGGAAAGGGAGATAACACCAAAGCACCAAGACATGACAGGCAAACATACCTATCCCTGAGCAGAGCATCCAGCCGGGGACAGGAGCATCACTGCAGCCTCCTCCTACCACCTCTGCTCCATGGGTTGGTTAAGCCCCAGAGCCTAAATACAGCAGCCCTGGAGGACCCGAAAAGGCAGCTGAGAAGACACCAACCAGCAGCATTGGGCCCACCAAGTCTGTGAAAAGCACCTCTAGAACCCTACAGTGAGAAGACGCCAACCAAAACACTCCCCAGTAGTCACTAAAAGCGGGGTGAGATGGACCAAACACATGTCCCAGCTGAGAAGGAGAGCTCGAGCACACAGAGAAAGCAAACAACCGTAACAAATGTCTGACAGACACAATGGAAGATCACAGCCAACAATAAAATGCATAGTGTATCTATTTCCCTTTCTACAGAAGGAACCGATCCTGACTCAGCTTCCTTGCTCTCAGGCAGCTGGACCACACAACGCTGTGCTCGCTTCTTGCCAGGGTATCGCTAACGAAGGAAGGCGAGTCAGAAATCTTATCTTGAATCAAACGTGTTCAACAGCAACTGAGCCGGGATCCTGGCCTTGGGGCTGGAGAAGCTGATATCAACACCTCTGCTGAATAAAAGCCTTGGCCTGGCGCAGGTACGAGTGCCTCGGACCCCCAAAACACCAAAACCATGGGAGACTCCAATCCTGGGAAGAAGAGAACCACCAAAAGACCACCAAAAACCCCACAAAGCATACATCAGACCTACCCTGCTGCATTTGGCATGGGGATACATCAGAGGAGATGCTTCTACACTCCACTACGTGCATCTCAGATGCAGCATTTCTGAGCAGGGGTAAAAAGCAAAGGAGCCCTTGGGCAACCCTGGAAGAAGGCCCAGAGCTCTGGCAGGGCCTTCTCCTGCCCCTTTGCACGCACAGCTTTGACACTGAAGTTGTAGCCTATCACTAGTACAATTGCCCCACTAGAAACAAAGCCACAAGTTTTGTTTAAGAGAGCAATTAGATGGATCAGGAAAGGTCAAGGAGTAGTAATTTGGAACCTCTTGCTGTGTTCAAAGAACAACGAAGTTGGGAATCCCACCTGCCCAGCGATTTCCCTGGAGAACATCAGAGTGCAGAATTCCTGCACACCCAGGAAGGCATGTAGAAGAGCCTCATTTCTAAAAAGCTTTGGGAGCTGCAGAGCTCCACAAGGGTACCAGAGAGGAACTCTCCCATGCACCTGCCAAAGCCTGGACCAGCTTGTAGAGAACGACACGGAGACCTTTCAAGCCTTGTGATTTTGTAAGGAAAGCAACCTGGGGAATATTTTCACAATATTTGAAAGATTTACCTCCAGCAGTCTCCGGCAGAAGTTATCCTCCCCTGTCACCCCAGGACAAAGGGTACAAAAGAGCCAAACGCTGCTGTCACGAGAACCACAGAAAGAAAACACACTTCTCATGCAAAGGAACTGCTAAAAGGCAACAGTTAGAGTTCTCATGCCCAAAAGCAAAGAGATATTTCAAGGCTACAGTGTTAACACACTGCATAAGAACACACACGTTCAGAAGGCTGGAATTTGATCTTATTTTTATTGGCTTCTGCTTTGTTACGCCAAGAGCAAAGTTAAAAATCCCCTTCCATCTTTTAATCAAACATGCTACTTTTTTTTTTGTGTTAACTCCCAAGATCAAGCCAGCCTGACAAGACTCCTGTAATTTTAACAAGGGAATCTCTCCTCCTTCCGCCCCCTTATGTTATCAAACATTAATTCTGCGAAGAGTCGGCAGCACCCTGCCACGGTAGTTTGTGCAAAGAGCCTGCTGCATCGTGCCAGCTCTAAATTACTAACAGTAATTAACAATTTTTCCCCAGGCTTTCGGAACACCTTGCAACGGAAGGCGGCAGAAGGCAAGAAGACCTCGTCCCATTGTCCTGCACCTGGGACATGGCAATCCCAAGAACAAATACAGGTTGGGCAGAGAATGGCTGAAGAGCAGCCCTGAGGAGAAGGACTCAGGGGTGCTCCTGGATGAGAAGCTCAACATGAGCCGGGAACGTGCGCTGGCAGCCCAGAAAGCCACCCCCGTCCTGGGCTGCACCAAAAGCAGCGTGGCCAGCAGGGCCAGGGAGATGATTCTACCCCTCTGCTCCACTCTGGTGAGACTCCACCTGGAGCACTGTGTTCAGCTCTGGAGTCCTCAGCACAAGAAGGACATGGACCTGTTGGAACAGGTCCACAGGAGGGCCATGAAGATGATCCAAGGGCTGGAGCACCCCTGCTATAAGGATAGGCTGAGAGAGTTGGGGTTGTTCAGCCTGGAGAAGAGAAGGCTCCGGGTGAGACCTTAGAGCCCCTCCCAGTCCCTAAAGGGGCTACAGGAGAGATGGGGAGGGACTCTGGATCAGGGAGGGGAGCAATAGGATGAGGGTTAATGGTTTTAAATTGGAAGAGGGGAGACTTAGATGAGATCTTAGGAAAAAAATTCTTTCTTGGGAGGGTGGTGAGACACTGGAAGAGGTTGCCCAGAGAAGCTGTGGCTGCCCCATCCCTGGAGGGGTTCAAGGCCAGGCTGGATGGGGCTTGGAGCAACCTGGTCTGGTGGGAGGTGTCCCTGCCCAGGGCAGGGGGGTTGGAACAAAGGGTGATCTTTAAGGTCCCTTCCAACTCGAACCATTCTGTGATTCTATGATTAGCGCTGATATCCTGCATTTTGGTGTGCTGTGGCTGCAGGATTCGTAAGTGCCACTCACCCACGGGAACTATTTTGTGCCTGAAAGAGCACGATCTCCGCAGGCTCTGGTGCAGGGGGAGGCTGTAGCTCTGGGTCTGGGCATTGCAATTTACCTTCCCATCTTCCCCGTGATGCCTGAAGTTCCAGCAAATGTTTGACATTCAGCCAACAGGTTCAGAAGTTACTCGTGGCACAATTGCATAATAAGCCCACTTCCCCTTGGAAAGCAGGCTAAAAAACATAATAATAAAAAAAAAAAAAAATCATCGAAGAACCTTACAAAAAACATGATAGAGATGACAACCGAGCTGCAGGAAACTAAGGTGCACAGAGGTGCAGCAGCTCAAACCAGAAAAGAGAGGCCAGAAGCAGCAGCAAGACCCAGATTTCCTGTCTCTCACAACAACCCTTCAGCTGCAAGTAAACTTCCTCTTCTTTTTTAGAACTAAGCAGATTTTTTTGCTCTTTGCAACAAGGCAGAATTTAGTTCGGTCTGCCTTTATGCTGTTTGGGTGTAAGAAAACTCACCCAGAGATCATTTCCAATGTTAAAGAGCAGCATCTCTTCTGAAAGTCTTCAGCCTACTCGGTTTTTTATATATTATGGGTATCCCCGTATTCACACGCTTTACAGAAGTGGTTTCAATGTAAATGATCAGTCACAGACTGATCCAGATTAAAAAAACACACCGGTAACAACCGTCCTTTCTAGTCCTGGCACTGGGATTTGGTAGACAAGCTCTGGATGAAAATGACCCTGGAAGCTACGATGACTATAACCACATTTAAACAAACAAGTGTTTTGGATGAAGAACTCCAAGGGAAACTCACTTCATTTACCAGAAAGGAAGGGAAAAAAAAAAAACCAAACCCAAAGGCTCCTGTTAACTCCAGAAGGACCTGGACCACTCCCGTGTGCATTTTCCTCTCTGTCATCACCTACGGTAAACTATTACCTCGTGCTCTTCGCATCGCTCCAGTATGTCAGACTTACCGAGAAGAGAAAGGCCACTGCCAACTTTCACTTTCTCTCTACTGTCGCAGAGTTCATCCTGCCGTTAAGCGCAAGTCCCTTGAGAGCTGTTGGCTGAAGGAGGCCGTGGGAAATGGGCAAGAAAGGCGGGGACAAAACCCCCACTCAGATAATGCAGGAATTTCTTGCTATGATGTGGGCTGTGTTACGAAAGTACGGTGGAGCCCTGTATTGCATCACTCCCTGTATTTCAACCCATTGACCTTCCCATAAATATATATATATATACACACAGAAAAAAAAATAGATATACACACACGGAAATAGCCGCATTTTTCCATTAGCCTTCCTCTTCCGACATGTTCATTGTTACAAGAGATTATAACAAGGATTGGCCTAGTAGTGAACCAACCTCCAGAGCACACTGCGCGTTTACAACTAGAAATAGAGGGGTCAGGGAGATTAATCCTCTGTCCTGGATGGCAGGAGAAGCCAGTGACAGTGAAAGCAAATATAAATAGGCAGAGAAGGCTCTTTGTCTCGCTACAGCCCCCTTTGGTTTCTGGAAGGAGGCTCTTCCACCAAGAGATGCTTTAAGAGGTGGTTATGAATGAAATTAAACAAAGGCATCGCTTCGGTAAGCCCTGCAGTAATTAGGAGAGGAGGAGCTCCCGCTAATAATCTTCCAGGAAGGTAAAGGCCAGGTTCAGCCCTGCTGAACGCTTACGGTCACCACATTTCACCGAACGCTTCCTCAATGTTTGACTGGTGCCACAGGGCAGGTGGCACACAGGGAAGCTGTTGCTTCCTGGTCAGTCAAAACCACTCAAACACTCCTCTACAGGCAAAATTTACCCCCAGAAAGCCACATCCAGAAGCTAGCATCCTTCACAGCCAGGAGTCACAGCAGTGCACTGACCCCCACAGCTCTCCCCACGCA
Organism: Calidris pygmaea; assembly: GCA_003697955.1. Classification (NCBI taxonomy): domain Eukaryota; kingdom Metazoa; phylum Chordata; class Aves; order Charadriiformes; family Scolopacidae; genus Calidris; species Calidris pygmaea. The sequence continues at coordinate 2,997,373 of QJSC01020463.1, read as the reverse complement.
AATTCTCCTCTAACACGAACCCGGAACGTAAAACCCAACTCCGGGGATAAGAACAGAAGCACGTTGTGTGCTCCCTGCTCCTCGAGCTGCGCCGAAGGCACAGAGTTATTAGCAGTAAGTAAATCTGAGTAATAAATTATTCTGGTCATCAGAATCAGCAGATCAGACCTCAGATCAGAGGAAGCTTATCTGTTTATTTTTTTTGCCAACAGATACTCTTCCCCGCAGGCGCACTGCAGACAATAAAGAGGAACCGAAAGGCTTTTTAAAAAATAAAGTACATTTGAGAGGAAGGGAGGAACCAAGGATTTGTATGCTTTTTTAAAAATTAACAACTTTGTCTGTAACCCATCTTTTCCCCTTCTTTTTTAGCTTGTCACCCTGTCCTCGTCTATTTCTCGTCTATTTCTTTCCTTCCCCTCCCTCTTATCCAACTGACCCTTTGATTCCAAGAGGAATGTTTCTTGCCCTGTGCCCAGGACATGACAGAAGTCAAGTTACCTGCTCTGGGAAGAACAGCCGGGAATATTTTTATTCCTTGTAATGAATGTGGAAACACATGATCTTACTGCAGCCACGGCCAAACTGGGGGACAAACTCCCCCTTTGTGGTTCTCAGTCACCTGTTAAAGGACATTTCTAAATCCAATGCCCGTTTTCCCAAGGAGGAACCCTGGTTTGGTTACTCATGACCAGCCTCACCTGCAGACTGGACTGGTGACATGTATTCTGTCCTCCTAATGCCCCTTGAAGGCCACACAGAAACCTTAAGGGACAGGTATCAAGGCATACCCAACTGATACATAGGATTTATCTACCCCAAAATATACAATATTTATATTCCATATTGATTCTGGCCATGTACTCTGCAAGGCTTACAACTGGGATCCTTAAGTGAGTCTCCAGGGTTCAAGTGCTCCTCAGCTAGATGACTTGATTTCGCCAAACTGCGGAAATCTCAGCCGCAATTTCTAGAATTTTCATATTTTCCGCCTGTCAGACACATACCCGGCACCAGCATTTCCAACGCCGTCTTCAGTCGCGTTCAGATCAACCACGACGTTCTGCCAGGTCGCTGATTAAATTCAAGATGTGCTACCAAGCCCCCCCACCTCCCTGCTGGTATCAAAGAGGAACTCCAGAGAGGCACCGATTTTAAAAGATAAGAAAGTGGAAGAGTAATTCACATTTATCTTTCATCTAAAATGGCTCCAACCCGATAACCAGCTGGGCATAAAGTAAAGGCCAACCTTCCCCCTGGTCCATGGGGAAAGAAACTGCAAGCTCTAGAAACTGCTGGTGGTTGAGATTATCTCTTCCTGCTTGTCAACTGTCTGGTGATTAGTTACATTTAAGAATAACACAGTTCTTAAAGTGCATCTTTAATTGCAAAAAGACTGAGCTGGCAAGGGCTCCTGTCCATTTAAGGTAGGTAATCGTATCACAACGTATCGCAACAGCATCGACGAACGCAACGTAGTCTGTTATTTGGCTTTTTAATGCTTCACACGAGTGTGGTTTGATTCCTTGATAAAAGACCCACAGAAATATTGTGGTAAGTGGTGGAAAAGAATCTGTTTGGGAAATTATGAGCTCTTTGGCCAACCGGTGTTTTCAGCAAAAGCCAGACCACAGAACTAGTAAAAGTGGCCCCAACTTAATAAAAAGAAGGTTTCAAGGACGCGGAGCTGCGAAACTTCACTCCTAACAGAGCCCCCCCACCCGCCCCCAGAAAGTTCAAGGCCAGCTCTGCCACACCAAAGGAAGCTGCCACCACATCTTTGCAGCCAACAAGGCACCAAAAGAGAAGCCACAGCAAACCCTGTACGAGTTCTGTCCCGCTCTGGGAATTAACACAGCAAATCAGACCTGTGGTTTATGCGGTTCGCTCGGTTCCTGCTGCAGATGCTCCCGAGAAAGAACAGGAGCGGGCTGTAAGCCGACAGCTTGTTCCCCAGGAAGAGTTCCCATCTAATACCTTTTGCCCTAAAAGTGAAGTTTTTCCCCAGAGTTGAAGTTTTTCATTCTTTATAGCCTTCTACAGCTTTGCCATTCACTACCCTGCACTGGGCACTGGTGAGGCCCCATCTTGGGTGCTGCGTCCAGTTTTGGGCCCCTCACCACAAAAAAGTCATTGAGGTTCTGGAGCGGGTCCAGAGAAGGACAAAGGAGCTGGTGAGGGGTGTGGAGAACAAGTCCCATGAGGAGCGGCTGAGGGAGCTGGGGGTGTTCAGCCTGGAGAAAAGGAGGCTGAGGGGAGACCTTCTGGCTCTCTACAACTCCCTGAAAGGAGGGTGTAGCCAGGGGGAGGTTGGTCTCTTCTCCCATGGAACAGGCGATGGGACAAGAGGAAACAGCCTCAAGTTGCACCAGGGGACGTTCAGATCAGATATTAGGAAAGATTTTTACACTCAAAGGGTTATTAAGCCTTGGAATGGGCTGCCCAGGCCAGTGGTGGAGTCACCATCCCTGGAGGTATTTAAAACATGGGTTGACATGGCGCTTGGAGATATGGTTTAGTGATGGGTTTTTTTATCAGTTAGGCTGATGGTTGGACTAGATGATCTGAAAGGTCCTTTCCAACCTAGACAATTCTATGATTCTGTGATTCTACCCGCCTGCCACATGCAGTCACAGTCCAACCACAACGATGTCCAAGGTTCCTGCAAGCTCCTTCCTTCAAAGCCTGCTTATTTTTCAAAGTAGCTCCACTACAGCCTCTTACAGAGCACTACACTTCTACAGAATCAAGAGTTCCTGATATTTTTTGGGAGGGAAGCAGGAAGGGCAGGACCAGAGCAAAACAAAACAAACCAGCTTAAATAAATAATAATAAAAAAGAGGATGCTTCATTCCTGTTTTCATTTTTTCCTGGCAAATGCCCATCGCTCGCTCTATTCTTCATTTCTGAAGCTGGCTATCAGTCAGTCTCGTTGGGGCTCGCTGCTTCCAAGGTGTAGATGGCAGGAAAGCCTCCTTTTTTTTTTTTTCTTAGAGAGCAGAGTCCATTCAGGACTTGTAAGAAGAACCTACAGCTCCTTCCTTGAGCAGCGTTACTGCCGGGAGCTGCCGTGCTCGGGCACGGATCCACCTCCTCCAGTAACACCAGGGTCTGGAAGGGCAATAAGGAAATCAAGGCTGGCGGAGAAGAGACTTTGGGACGTTGCCCGAAGTCCATGTGACAGCCTCGGCAGCTGGGAAGGTTGAGTCCCTTCACCCTTGGACACGGGAGAGTTGCTGGTCCAAAAGGTTAGACCTAAAATAAGGGAAGTTTTTTTTCATTTGAACAAATCTCATCCTGAAATACAGACAGTTCAACCAAACTGATGAATTAATCTGCCCTCATAAAACAGGAGACTCGGGCAAACAGGGAACGGGTGTATTTTTTAGCACTGGAATCTTAACTGCCTCATCTGGACACCTCCAAAGGTTCTGGCCAACGTATCCATACACTGAGGCATCAAAAAGGTGGCAGCCTTTCTCGTGGTGTGACGCTCCAGAAAAGAAAAACACTTCTTTTTAACTATTTCACCTCTATAAGCAAGACTGCTGAGTAGGGCTGGCTGAAAGCCAAGTGTAAAAAAAAAAGAAACCAAAACAGCAAAAACCCCAACATCCTAACAACAAATGTTCGGCGAACTGTGAATTTTAAGTTCACCTCGGACTGCAACTGAGGTCACACGAAGTCCCCAGCCATGGGGGGAGGTTGCTCAGCCTTTGGGACACCTATCAGTTTCGGCAAGCGTAGCAGAATTAAATCCCGAGGAAGGTTCTCTTTGGCTGAGAAGCCACAGGGCGGCTCGGGGGAGTCTGGCACCCAACGGTTCGGGCCACAGCCCAGCTGCTTCCAACAGCCCTCGGCAGGCATCACCCGGGGTGCTGGGGCCAGGACCTCCATGTTTCCAGCAACCCTGGTCCAGAGGCAGAACTCCACATCGGTGGAAATTGACCAGCGTCGATAGGTTTCACAGAAAACATTTTAGGATTGGTAAATAAGTGGTGGTTTGGTTTTTTTTTTTTTTTCCGAAGAAAACTTTCCTCTGAAATCTTTCGACTAGGGCTGTTACTGGATCAACCTCGGCTTCATCTGACACCGCTCCACAACTAATTTCAGCAGCAAAAGTTGATGAAATACATATATATATATTCGGCTGAAATATTATTGTCAGCCCAGCTCTCCTCTTCCACCCCCACCTTCCTTCCCAGATAGAGACCTCTTTCCACCTCTGCTCCAGCTCTACCTCCATTGTCCCTTCTGTGTCTACACTGCTGGGTTATCCCGCGGATCCGCCGCGCTCGGATCCCCACCTGCCAGACCCCAAGGAGCTGGGTCCCCTTTCTTGGTAACCAACTTTCCAAGATTCCAAGCTTTCTTGCAGCGTAGTTAAAAAAAAAAAAAAAAA